>JAGDQP010030287.1:0-22721 GCA_022664845.1 Lepisma saccharinum | reverse complement strand
ACATACCAAGATTTAATATTTTGGAGTATTTTGCTCTTACAATAAACACTTACCAGGTGATAGGGCCCGATTTTGATGAAAATTCGCATATAGCTAAAGCTTGACAGCCAAAATTATAGGTGCTATCGTCAACAAATAACGACAAGGAAACCCAAGGAAAATAGTACGTAAAGAGAAAGAAAATCAAATGCAGAATACGGAAAACGATTTTTCTTTTATAAACTGTTACATATATTGAAATCAAATGGCTATTAATGGATACTGGATAGAAGCTGATACGTACATGATGGTATGACAACAATGAACACCATCTTGACTATGCTTCAAAATATATAAATAATAAGTGGGCTATGTGATACATCAATCTATGAAGGAATGTTAAAAAAAAAAAAAACAATGATTAAGCCAATTTTGGCATAAATCTAATCATGTACGAGAAAATGACACGTGAAATTGACCTGGAGAATGCCACTTTCACCTAACATTACGCCTTCTTGAAATTAGGACTTCATCTTCCGTTAGGTAGTGTATTTAAAACTTTATAGTGTACTTCGTGTTGCAGTCATGAGGATCATATTTCCCAACATAACGGTTATGCCGAAACTAAGTTCATCACTGGCTTTTGAAACATTCCAGCACACATTGACATGTCGCATGACTCATTTACTATTTTAAAATTTTGAAGAATAGTCAAGATGGCGGTCATTGTCGTCATAGCTTCTAGCATGTACCATATCACCTCCTGTCCAGTGTCCATTAAAATTCATTTGCTTTCAATACAGAGTAGCAGTTTATAAAAAAAGAAACTTCATTTTCCGTACTCTGTATTCGGTTCACTTGCTCTCTACGTTCCATTTTTCTCGGGTTCCCTTGTCGTTATTTGTCGACGACAACACCTATAATTTTGGTTGTGAAGGCACTGTACCTACATACGAACTTTCATCACAATTTGGTTCTGTCACCTTGCGAGTGTTCCTTATTAGTTACACTTAAATTTATTATTATACCAAATACGGTTATGGATTTTTAATTAGGTCTTGCTAAAATTCAACATTTTGACATATTAACCTGCTGGTTATTATCATTTTGATAACTTACCACGAATTCCAAACTTTGTAATTTGTGCAATAGTTGGTAGAGAATGTTTACCATCTTAAGACTAATTAGCTATTTATTTATTAGTGGGGTTAAGTTAAACTGTTAAAAATACATGTAAAAAATGTCAAAATTATGTAATGATTTTAATCCATGTTTTACAACTCAGCTCATATACACCTATCCTTAGCGAAATTTATGTCACTCTGCATTTTATACTCTGTGTTAGCATTGATTTAATTTCTAATTCGAAACGCTTGAAAAACAGTTTTACAGTCTCTATTTCAAATATGTTGTTGAGGAGCACCTATTGAATTTAACTGACAACTCCATGTTTCGTAATATTTATCTCAATGTCCTGTTGTTACCTGTTTTAAAAACTATTTCACCAATTATTAACCCTAGGGCCATTGGATGTTAGAATAATTAAAGTTAAGCTGTAAAAAATGAATTTGTCCTATGACTTAGCGAATTGTAACTGTATATATTTTTGTGTACGACTATGAAGTATTAAAATTCTACACTTTTGTATACGCCTTAGTGATTCTTAATATTTGACTCTGTGATATCACAATTCGATATTTTAACCTAAGTTATGTACTATTTAGACTATGCCTTACCGAAATTTATTATGTTTGAAGACTATTTTACAATATAAATTAACCTAATTTACGTAATATTTTCACTTCCCGCAAACAGTGTAAGTTCAATTTTAAATATAGACTCCTACATAAATGACATTTGAACTAATTTATGCAATACTTTGACTACAACTTTTCCGAAATTGGGCATTTTTACTGAAATTCACTTATATGTTAAATATATGTCGTAATAAAATTCGACTTTTTATGTACGAATTAGTCAAATTTAACATTTTATCCTGGTAGCGACATTCTTATTTGAAGGCATGCAATATTTTAATGAACACTATATACTCCTCTTTAGCTAATAGTAAAATTTCATCTTCACAGCTATACGTTTGCAGACATCAACTTTATTTCCTGTCTAGTGTTTACAAGCAAGTCCAATTTCGTAATATGCCCAATAATTAATAGATCATTAAACTAAATTTAACATTTTTGTTCTACATGTGTTGTAGAGTGACTAGACTATGGTTTGTGATAAAAATTGACATTTATCATTTTTGTATGAGTTTTTGAATTTCAACTTGGACATGCTAAATTGTATTTCATATTTTGCTACAATCGCTTACACTACATATTTCAGAACTATTTTATTGTTTGCAGTGTTGAACTCCACCCAATAAAATTTAGTGCTAAACTCCATTCAATCACACCCAATAATAAACTCCACCTTTTACACTACACTTGCATTCCACAGAAATGTGATTAAGAGAAACAATAATTCTGTACTAAAAAAAATATGTGTTATCGTTGGAACAAAAGAAATCGTACCAACTAGAATAAATATTTTAGATTTACTAGAATTCGATTTTTATGGCCTTTAGGCATTTAATGCTTAGGCCAGGAAAGCGGAGGGGAAAGGATTCGGGAAGGTGTCGGCCAGGACCTATGTTGAAGGAGTCGGCATTGCCTGGTGTGACTGAAGGAAAACCCTCAGACAGGATGGATGGCCGCTGAGATCGAACCCACGACCTACCGAATGTTACGCCAACGCCCTACCACTGAGCTACGGCGGCTCGGTAGGAGGTTTACTAGATACAAGTTAAAAAAATCAGTTCGGTATTTTTTTATTTTATGTACCAGTGCAGTTCGAAGAACGGAGTGTTTCCTCAAACATTAACTTTTATTTTTATTCAAGGTATTCATATGTTTAATAAGAGTTTATATTATCACCAAAACTTTACACTGAAAATATTAAACGTTAAATAACTTCACAGAAGCAGAAACTCAGAATTTTATAATCTATTGTTGATAACGAAGTTGCTTATACTTAAATTGTTTGTGGATGGTATGGTCTGTATTAAATTTACTTTACGTAGACCGAGAAAGTTTCAGAAAAATGCTTGTCAAATAATTTATCTCAACGCAAGTTCCGCAGAGGTTTTAATGTTTTTTCGAGTAAGAAAATTGATGTATTGGGCCAAGGTATGTGTTAAAAATGTATGTCTCCTAATTTCATGTAACGTTGTCAAAAGACCAAGAACATGGTGAGTGACTACATGCAAACTAGAGTTTCCGAAATACTTATGCTGCAAAGACAAGATAAATGCATCCAAGAAGTAGCGTCTCTTGCACTATCGTAAATTTCCTCCGGACGTATTATAATTTGCGGCTCTCCGATGCTCGCTTTTGTGCTTCGGGACTGGGTTGCTGTTATCTGCTCAAGGACGACCGTGGTAATAGGCTTTTGCTCCATATAAAGCTAGCCACGTTCTTTTCTATCCTCTTTATCTGCTGGTTTATCCGTGACTGTCAGTGTTGCCAATTCTAGTCCTGAATAGGGAGGCAAGTGAAATTCCGTTGCTGTTGCAAATTCACATTATTTCTTTCTCTTTTTGTCAGATTTGAAAGTGGTGCAAACTCCAAGTAGTGAGTTTCTCAATTCTTGAAATCTTACAAGAAACCTGTCCGAATCAATACGATATAAAGACACTGTCTAAGTTTGAATTAGAATATCTTTAAAATCAAAACGAAAATTTCAAAACTTAATACTGGTCAAAATTAGTAGCTAAAATGGTTGAACAGAATTGCCATCTGTAAAGTAGTGTCGCCAAATAAATATAAAATGAATTTTCTTTAAATAACACTAGGATCTATATATCAGTTACTATTTTTTAAAAAGTAATCGTAACGAGAAACAGAATACTGAAGTCTAGGGTGTTGCACAAGGGTTAGAGTCCTACTGCATACCATGCTGATTGATATTTTCCAGGCATTTCCTTCCACCTGTCACTAGCCAAATTCCGGTTTGGTACCTAGAACAAGGCTGATGTTTTTTTTATTCCTAATCCCTACCTTAGAAATGATCGCTGGTGAGTGTCATCCTTCAGTCAGTTCATCTCTTTTCCATAGCTGCTTTTAGTTCCATTAATCTCGCGTTAGTTTACCCCTTTTCGTCTTTCAAACATTTTTTTTTTCTTTCTCGAAATGTGTGTTTCGTCGTAGTATAACCATCACATTCGGCTTCATTTTGTTTGCCCTCAATACCTATCTATTTCTCTGGTTTACATAATATAGAAATTTAGTGACGTTCGTAAAAGCAAGGGAGATTTTGTTTCAATGCAAATCTGATTCTTCTCTAGTGCAACGGATAATTGATAACAACCTTAATATTTATAGGTGGTACACAGTATGGATCTGTAGAATATTCCGACCTTTCGCGATTGTAAAGCAGAAATGCAACATAGTGAAATGGCAACTAAATAAACAGATATAGGCATTAAAGATACCGTTTGCTACCTTACCTTTACAGCGCGACAGTAACGTTTTAGTTATCACGTATATTCATGGAAGAAATACACCGAATCATAAAGTGTGAAAAGTAGGCCATTTTAGTTTAGCCAAATATTAACTAAAAATTACTACAGAAATATGATTACCTAGGGCTGAATGATTACTACAGTTAAAAGGGCTGAAACAATCTATAATGTGCCAACATTGCACATAGTGGGGCAAAACGTCAATCTAGCCGGACGAAATACATATTGGACATGCTTGTACGTATTGATTACTTCCATATTTGTTGTGTTGCGCAAAGTTCAAATTTATTGTTCTAACTCTTACTAAGTTTATCACAGAAGATGTGACAATGCTGCAAGCCACGCAAGTGACCGGAAATCTGCGACTGGTAAAATCGCTCTGCAGTTGCGAGTTCCATAAGCCATAGAGTTAGTTAGTTAGTTAGTTAGACTGTTCAGAGTGTGGAAAGTTGAATGGTGTGTTATTGTAACCCTAACGGATGGATTTTTAAGATTGTAACTGACTATTAGGGAATTGCATGTAAGTATAGGGGGAAAATAAAAAAAATCATAATGCACCTTTCCTATGATGTTCCTACTGGCAAACTTTGAATGTATACCAAATTTTGGGTCATTTGGTGATGTTTTGACCCGCACTGAATAGGATTAACTATTTAGTTATTGTATACATATACCCTTAAGAACACTAAAAATCATGAAATGATCGTTTTTCATTTATTTTTGTTTTTTGTTTTAGATTATACTTTGAAATATAATGTTTCATATGATCTAAGGATTTTTGCTCAAATCTTCTTAATTTTGTTTATACAAAAAGAAATTGTAGCGAGATGTTTTGGATTTCTTTTATGGCATCGGAAACTTTAAATACCTTTTTCTCAAAATGTGTTTCCGGGCGTAATTCCTTTAATATTTTTAAATATTTACAAAATGTTTTTGCAATTACTTTATATATTATGATTGTATGCTATCTACAAAACTCTAGTATGTGGATTTAAATTTAATTGTTTTTATTTGGCCATAAATGTAAAAATTAAGTGAAAATAAAGTTTCTTTTTTTAATAATAAAAAAAGTACAAAGTATTCAAATTCATCTTAGTTATATAATTTCAGTAAACAGCATTAAAGGATATTGTACTTTTGAATTGAAAGAACATATGATGTATCTGCAGTAATTAAAAATACAGCAATATAAGACTGTTTGTTATACAGATAACACATACTACATATATATAGTAACAAGTTTGGTAACATATTAGTTCACAGAATAATATCAACTCGCTTCACTGAAATAAAGGTTTTGTGAAGGAGAATGTCAATTTCTTTAATGTCTCTTTTCGAAAGTTAATGATTTGTTTGCGGTGATATTCGACCACTTGCAATAAAAACTTTTTTGTGTTTCATCATTAGTAACACCGGTTGAGAAATCTTGGATTAGTTTCACAGCCCGTTCCGACAGATTATTCACAACTTTTACATGCCGTACATATCATATGTCTCAGCTTCTTGTAATCGGGATCATTATGCCACTCACTAACAGGTTTCCTAGCCAGTCGGCGCCAAGTCCCTAGCTGTGAAACAAGAACCAGGATTTAGGCCCAATAAGGGATGATAGTCTTGTACTTTGACTAAGAATAGGAAAAAATGGATACCCCTTTTCAAACTCTTTTGATCCAGGAATTCGAAGCATTGATCTAGCAATCTGCTGCCGTTCTGAAGAGAAAAGTCTGTTCGAAAATAGAGTGAACACAGCACATTCTTCGGTTAAGTACCAGAAGTGCTTTTCCATGGCTTTTATGGCTGCATTTGCAGCTTGTGGATACTCGCCACACTTGTTCAAGTCTTGCCATAGCTTGAGATCATGATTCCCTGCATCTGCCTCAATGGATGAAAGGAGCCAGTTTTCAACGTAGAATAGTGCATTAAATTAGCATAGTGCTTCCAGTTTACTGATCATGCCTTGTCATATCCTGCTTGAGAACTGGAAGCAAACACCTTTGCAGGATACAAAATGGATGACTTCCATCGAACATAATGCGTTGCTCCTGGTTTCAACCAGCGTAATCCTCTTTCAGGTGTCTCACCCAGAAGTATCAACATCAATTCAGCACACTCCCGATAATCAACGCGAGGTAGCAAGTTCTTTCTATTCGAAGTAGAAAGTATTCGCTTCAGTGATTGAATATAATTTTTCATAGCGAGGTTCAAACTTCTGTCTTAGATTTTCAGGGTCTTAAAACCAGCTTTTGTGTTAATAGTTGACCAAATAGAGTCTCTGAATTGAATAAAATTGGCGTGTTTTCAGGACCTGATGTTGCACCAAACAATTATTTGTGAACATAACTCAGGATTGTTTCAAATATGTGATGCCGACAAGCCAGCATAAACAACTTCTTGTCAAAGAGGTTTTCCAGGCAAACAAAAACTCCTCTTTTCATCCTGAGTTTGAAGCTGTAGTGGCAAAACCAAGGGATCTTACATTATCTGAAACCTTCCACTCGTGTTCAAGGGTAAACGTAGCTCTAGCTTGTGCTTCACCTGCTGTGTTTGTAATTACTGGGATACCAAGAACTTTGCCATCTTCAAAGTCTGGAATACCAGATACTAGAATCGTTAGTCTTTCTTTGCCTTTTATTTTATATCTGGAACTAGTTTACCATTCCAATGTAGTGTTGAGTACTTCGGTGGTGTGAATGTAGTCTTAATTGCTTGCGCTGATGATTTCCTAACTGCTTTACCTGCTGTCCATGTACTTTTAATTGAAAGAATTGCTTTTTCCATTGGAACACCACCTTTTGTAAGAACTGCTCCCAGTAATGCTGTTCGTTAACCACTTGATAGATTTATCGTCATATTTATGAATCACTCCCAAGAGGTAAATGGCTCCAAGGAGCATTATAATTATATGCTCCAGGGAGCCATCCACCTCTTGGGAGTGATTTATAAATATGGCTCTAAGCCTGTCTCCCATAGTTGATATAATTTTGCTTGTAAATGGATTTCTTGGTAGTTTTAAATCAAGTGTTATACCTGTGCCGCATGCTGCGCCACTGATACTTGTAGGAAATACAAACTGAGGCTGAGAATCTGCAATTGATTCAGATTCAGCAGTATCCAAGCTATCCGAATCCCTTGAATAAAGGCTACCGACTTCATCAAGTTCCAGGCTAGTACTTGTGTTTATCTTTCTTGAAACTTCTTCTTGGCGACGCTTCTCCCAGCAGCACACTCAATTTCTTCTTCATGATCAGATAATTTCCTCATAACTTTTGCGAAGTATGTCTTATCAAGACCATCTAACTCCATTTTTCGATATGCTCTTTGATCTTCTAAGAAGTGCACATCTTCCATAACCATGTTTCTAGGCCTACATCTGTCACGTTCTCTAATAGAAATGGCATTTTAATGTGCTATGTCAGAGAGAAGGCGAAGGAAATTGAGAGCTTTCATTCTCAGCTGGGAAATTATTCCTTGGTTTATGTTTCCGAACAATTGAGTATTGCTTTGGAATGCTCCATGCTGGTAGGCGTGAGAGAAATGATAGAATGCTCCAAAAATTGTTCTGACTTCAGAATAACGAATTCTATAACATTATCCTTTTTTTTTTTTTGCAAGGGTCCATGGTTGAGTTAGTGCTTTGATACTGAACAGACGCATGTGGAAATCGCTCCGTTAAAGTGTGTTTTTTTAAGGAAAAAACATAGTGGACCAAAATTGTAAGTACCCTATTATATTCCTAATTATCAAAGGAACATTATATGAAACTTTCGAACATGTGCGATTTGTGGGGGCCGAGTTATTGACCACTGAAAATTTACATGTTAATCATATGGGACTATAATAACCGAGAACATGCTGGCATCAAGAAGGCGACATATTGACCGAGGAGTTCCGGTGAACTGAACTGAAGATGAATTGAAGATGACTAAGTCCTGACTCCATCATTACCAAAAAACTTTTAATTTTTTTTGTGTGGATTCGTAATACTAAGGCAATGGAGGGCTAGGGTGCCGTATCTCCTGTGCCGTATGAGATGGGGGTCTGATATTTTGGGAGGTCAATAACCTCACCCGGAATGCCACTGCCCCCGATATTTTATATATATATATATATATATATATTCCAAAAATCATTTGTTTTTGGAAAGAAGTGAAAACACTTACTGACGAGAGACTGACGATGACCGTTCTTCTTAGACAACGTTTACTCCCCCCCCCCCCGACAAATTTTCTGAGGATTAAAGAAATCTTCCCTTCTTCTTTTTGACAATGCCCTGTATCTAGCTGACTGCCCCTCCTGGGTGTCTGCTCCCGGATCTGCGGTACGAGGGTGACCTTTTGGTTTCTCCATTTAATTATTATAAACTTAAATTTATCTTAAGTGTAGTAAGTAATTTCGTGTGCGCGAACGAACGAACTATGGCGAAGAATCGAGAGGGAAGCAAAGCTAACCCAGCAGGAAGAAGAAATACGCAAGGTATATGTGGAAAAGGGCAACCTAAAAGCGGCAAGGGAGGCACTGACTCAGACACCAACAGTTACTTTCCAGATATGCTATAAAAGGATAGCACTAAAATTCCGAAGAAATCCAAGCTGTTAGAATCTACTAAAATGACACGAAACCAATGATTATGATCAGGCCAAAACACGGAGAAACGCTGAAAGATACAAGAAGAGGATAACTAAGTCTATACATAGGCAAGAAAAAATAAACTTCCGAATGATCCAAACTAAAACCACGATTCTATTAAAGATCGCAACAACCTTGGATGAGGAAAAACTCTTGAACGATCCAACATGAAGCAAAATTTTGACGTGACGAACAGAAGTGAAAAGCGGAACCCGATCATTATAATTTACAGTATCCCGACGGAGATGAAGGAGGCTGAAGTGGTGGAAGAATTGCTGGATAGAAGAAACCTTCAGGATATTACTTATGAACAGAGTCAACTGATAAAACTGCTATTCAAAACAGGACCTAGAGGACAGGATCGATATCTTGTGATCGAGGTACCTAGACAGGTTAGACAAGTATTGATACAGAATCCAAAAATCTATATAGGACATGAGGTGACCAACATTAAAGATTACTTGGTGGTACAACTTGCCTAAAATGCTATAATTATGGGCATATAGCAAATCATTGCCAAAATGAATCACGATGCGATAATTGTGGCGATAAAGATCACAAGAAAAATGACTGCAAAGGGAAAGAGAAAAAGGTCTATGTGCCTTGCTTCTCGAGAGGTAAGAAATGTGGGGTAAACAAAATGAAAGTCCCCAATACAAGTTAAGCCTCCAAAGGACGATCGATAGGTTTGATTATGGACATTAGTCCAAATCAGGCCGAGAACCAAAATTGTAAACGAAGAAAAAAGACCCCTCTTGTAAAACTAAAAGGAAGCTAGATAGATTAATGGAATTTAATAGAAATAAAAAATCGAATTTATTAACAATTGGTTAAGCAACAGTTATACGAAATTAACAGAAAATTATTTCACGATGAGGTTGGGGCACATTGATCCTAGGGGATATCAGATTATTATTCATTTCATAAACCCTGAATTTAGCACATTTTCCAGAGGATTCGCGCATATGGTGGGTTTATCCCATGATGTATTTGAGCTAGAAGAAATGAAACAAGAAGAAATAGAAATTCAAGACAGTCATTTCCTGAAAGTTTATCTTTCGACCAACAGGTATGAATGCGGCTTTATGCACATAAAATCAAGAAGTAAAGATTTTATGGAGGATTTGGATAAAACTTTAAATCTACTGTCTCACCTTATAAGAATTACAAGGAGAAAGATAGTAATTCCAGCTATTGGAATGGGATTATGGAGGAAGGATCCATATGTAGTTCTGAGGAGAATTAAAGAATATGAAGACCTAATCAGGAACATAGGATTCAAAATGATAATAAATAATCAATTGTTCTTCAAAACCATCAACAAGGCACTAGAGAAACTAAAAATTGAAACTGCAAAAAACAGAAAATAAGGATGAAGAAGAAACTTTAAATGTGGACCCTTTAACAGAAGAACTGGAAGAAATAAGGGAGAAACAGAATACTGAATCGACAGACGAATCATCAACAGCTGGAAAACAGAATTCGAGGACGAAAAGAAAAACTTGAAATCTTGGATACCAAGATTGTGCGAGAGGAGAGGAAATAAGAACACTATTCAAGATATAGAAGACGCCGAGATGGAAGATATACAAGAACAAAACTACCGAGGAACCAGGGATGAAGAGGGTCAAGATGTAATACAAGTTTCGATAGAAACCAAAAGGAGACTAAACACATTTTATGAGAACCTTAACCTAAATTACAACTTAACAAAACTGGAAGAAATTTCGATGTTGATAGCGGCATTACGAAAAATTGTTAGAAATTTACACCTATCTGGAAAAACAATAACCTTCCCCCTAATCGAGGAAGTTGACAATATAAACCTTAGGGCTAATGGAATCAGCGACGATCCACAAGATCTACTTATACTAATTGATAAAGTCTTCGAGAGGGGGGATGAATCATTCCAGATAAATAATGTCCACAGGCAGTTTGTTATGACGTGTGGAAGGATAGTCTTCATTCCAGCAGTAAAGTTTCCCGATTGCTATGTTCACGCTCGCCAACCATAATCAGTTTCAAAGTAACCCAAATCAATTTGAATAGATCTAAATTAGCAGTAGCAGAAATTAGGCAATATTGCGAAAAGGAAGAAGTGCACATAGTGTGTATGTACAAAAAGACTTATCAATATACCGTAACAATACTGCCTGAGGATCCCAATCCAATGGTGGCTGTGGTGATTTTTAACCGGCAAATTAATATACTTGTACACCTGAAACATGCGTATAGATGGACGCTCTGCGTCGATATAACAAGGAGAAAACAAAATAACAATTGTAAATGTATATTGTCACTTCTCCATGCCGGGGGAGATCTTCGTCCATAAGATAGAAGATATATTATTTGGATTTTTTTGTATAAGAATATTATTTTGGGGGATCTCAATACTAAGTCTACGCTCTGGCACTGCCTCAATACATAGGATAACGGAGATACTTTCGAAGAGCTAATAGAACAACATGGCTTTGTGATCTTAAACAGAGAGGAACAATCACCTATCTTCAGACATAAGAATCTAACATAGACGTTACACTGTATAGGGGAGATATTTCTAATTGTATATTTAATTGGATTGTTGATGATTGTGCTAATACAAATGCCCACGGCATCGTCCGCTTTGATATAAGATTCGATAGAAATGAAACTGTTGGAGCAGTGCAAATGAAGGAAATAACACCATGTATAAGATCAATAAAATAAATAATCAGAAATTTGAGGAAAAAATTAAACTTCCGCAAATTGAACATACCTGTAATCTGACGGAACTAACAATTAACCTAGAAGATGCAATTTGAACAGCAATAAGAAGTTCAGCACCGCCAATAAAATAAAATAAAGTAAAATACGCCAATAAAAAAGGAAAACCTTTCTGGATGAACAGTCTTAATAAATTAAAGAGAGGAAAGGCGAGCACAAAGAGTTATAGAGCGGCAGGGGACCATGTCTTGAAAGCTATAAGGTTGCAGAAATATAGAAGTTTAAAACAATTCGAGAAGGAGTTTAGAGAAACAAAGAGAAAAACCAGGAAGAAATTTGTAGAAGATAATCTGAGCTTAAACATATGGGGCATACCGTATAAGATTACAATGAGTAAAATCAAAACGAAAACGCGCTTAAAGATGACCAAGATAACTTTACTACTCACTGGAGAAACACAATATGATTGCTCTATTAAAAACTGTTTCCTGATAATTACAATAAGGTCGACAATGTGGAAAACAATAGAACAAGGAATTAAACAAAAAACATCCACACAATTATAACCACGACGAAATAAGTGATTCAAATTATCAAGTAGCGGATATATTAAGGAAACTAAAAACGAAGAAGTCTCCGGGACCAGATCAAATAGAAAACGAAATTTTAAAAAGTAATCAACAAATATGAACACTTTATTTAACTAAATTATTCAACGAATGTATTCAACAGGAAAAAAAATCCCGGAATTACAGAAATAGGTCAATCTTATAATTTTCCTCAAAGGAGATGATAAAGATAAATTTAACTCAAAATCGTATAGACCAATATGTTTGCTAAACACGACCAATAAAATATTCGAGAAGATTATTTAAAAAAAAAACATTCAAAAAGGGAACTATCTGGCTAATTGTAAGTTACAATACGGTTTCCGACCCGGCAAGTCAACAGAAGATGTCATCAAAGAATTATGCAAAAATATATGTACACTGAAAGAAGCAAATTGTAAATATGTTATTGCAATCTTCTTTGATATTATGGAGATATTCGACAATTTTTGGTGGCCCTCATTACTAGTGGAACTAAAGAACCTAAACATTCATAAGAAGTTATGGAAAGTTATCGAAAACTACTTTAAGGCCAGGCCGACGGCGGATGGCGTCGTGGCGAAGATCTCAACTAGGGGCTGCCTTCAGGGATCAGCGCTACGGTCTATCTTTTGGGACCTGTCATTTCCAGCCTTGCCTAGAGATGTTGAGCGGGATGCAGCAGGTTGAAAGGGTGGTGGGATACGCGGATGATCTGGCGGTGGTAATAAAGGGAAGTAGTTACCTTGATCTTTAAACTAAAGCCAACGAAATTATAGGGAAAATGACATGGTGGTGTAGAGGAAACAAATTAACAATATCATCCGATAAAAAGAAATACGTACTATTTAAAGGCAATCTAAATTACAACAGAGGGTCAATAATTAAAGTAAATGAGAAGAAAATACAAAGAGAAAGACATATTAAATATCTAGGCCTAACATTGGATGAAAAGTTAGATTTTAGAAAACAAATGACAATTGTTAAATATAAAGCAGTTAAAATTACTTACGCTCAAGTTAGTTAACATTGCAGTAAATGTTATAAAATCCCTTTGAAAATAATACGTATATACCACAATGTCATAATAAGAGCAATTACAGGCTACGCCGCAAGTGTCTGGAGTCATCGACTCGATGATGTTGGACAAAAAATAACAATTGATCGAGCGCAACGACAGCTACTGCTGCGTCTATCAGGCGCTTTTAGAACTACTTCAACTGAGGATCTACAGATAGCATTGGCTGTCCCCCACTCCATCTCGAAATTAAGAAATTATTTTTTATATATTGGCAATATAGGAAAGATCAGGATAAATTAATTAAAATTATACATAGACCTGCAGAAAATATATCTGAAATTAATTCAATCGTAGTCGATACATATCAGAACCAGTGGGAAACAATCGAAAAAGGAAGGAGATTATATACTATTCTTCCGAGTACTGAGGAACGATTTGACATGCAGCTGGAAGTTACGGAAGATTTAATGCATTATCTAACTGGCCATGGTCACTTTCGACAGAAGCTGCATCAGATGAATATCGTCGAGGACAACTTATGCCATACTTGTTGGGTGGTGGTCACGCCCGAGCATATAGTTATGCGATGCCAAAAACGGATCGTGTTGCTATAGATGAGAGAGAACTCCTGGGGGAGACCTCCGTCACAGAAGATCTGAGAACTCCGGAACTGGCGGTGGCCCTCGGGGGCTAGATAGAATCTCTAACTCCTACAAAAGGAAATCTACTTCACGCCCTAATCTTTTGTGATATGCATGTCGGCATGACATCTTTGAAAAAAGAAAGCGAAAATTTTCGTGATATCATATTCTCTCTGGGTCTCTATATGTGTCCCTTAAACCCACCTTTCACACAACTACTTCTGCGACCCTCTTAGACTTGATTTTGACTAATAACATTCAGAAAATTCGCCATCCCGGGCAACTTTCTATTCCGGGAATATCACGCCATGATATCATATTTGCTTGCTACTCTCTAAGATTCGAAAGTAAACGCATGTCAAAATTAATAACCTATAGAGACTTCTCTAAAATTAGTGACGCTACTTTAAGTGCTGACGTATCAAATATTCCCTGGAATGTAATGTATAATAGTCCCTCAATAGAGTACCAGTTACAATTTCGAAACGATTCATTAATGAAAAACTGAACAAACATGTACCTCTCCTCACTAGACGCGTCTCCCACTCCTCATGTCCTTGGATAACCGAACAGATCCGTAGTCTTATGTCTGAACGTGATGCTGCTTACAGAAGGTATATAAGAGCCCGAAAAAGAAACAATGAAAATATACAGAACCACTTCGAAAAATTTTGCATCTTACGAAACAAATGTACGCAGTTAGTTAAAAAATCGAAATAAAACTTTTCGATGCAAATAATAGAGAATACGACTAACCAAAGAGAAATGTAACACAATCTAAATTTACTCGGTATTAAAGGAAAAAGAATAAAGCAACAAATTAATAAATGCATGCCTGATAAGCTCAATAATCATTTCGCTAATATAAAATTTACGAATTCAGGCAAATACAACTTATCTGATATAAATAACGCAAATCATCAAAATACTCTAAATGAATTTTCCTTTTAATGTATTGGCCCTGAAACAGTTAAAAAAGCTATATACAGGATAAAATCATCTGCTGTAGGCAACGATCAAATTTCTATACTTTTTATGAAAAGGATCCCACCAAATAATATAAATCCAATAACTAATATGTTCAATCTCAGTCATGTCTGGTACTTTCCCATCTGATTGGAAAATAGCACAAGTATTAGTGTTCCCCGAAACACAAAACATATCAAATATGGACGATTTTCACCCGATCAGCATTCTTCCCGTCCTCTCAAAGGCGCTTGAATACATTGTTAGCGACCAAGTTCAGATACATCTAACAGAGCACAATTTAATGGATCCACTTCAATCGGGATTTCGAAAATATCACAATACGGCTACTGCTCTAGCATGCATCACGGATGATATAAGGCTGGCACTAGATAAAAGAGAGATCACCTTCCTTATGCTTCTAGATTTTTCTAAGGCATTTCAGTCAATTGACCACAAAAGCTTACTGCAAAAATTATCTCATTTTTTATTTTTTTCCCAGAGAGCTGTTAGATGGGTGAAAAACTGTGTGCGATAGGAAACAATTTGTAAGTATAGCCGGTAAAAATTCCTCACTGCGGTACCCAACTCATGGTGTACCCCAAGGAAGCGTCCTGGGACTTCTTTTATTTTGTATGTATGCAACTGACCTCCCATCTGCCCTCTCACACTGTAAATATAATTTGCACGCTGACGATTTCCAAATATACATATCAAGTCGCCCACAAAACCTAGAAACAACGATTTCCAAATTAAATGAGGATATTCAAAAAATCTGCAAGTGTTCATATAAAAAGAAATTATTAATTAACCCAGTAAAAATCTAAATGTATACGTATGTGGTCCAATCAACTAGCTCAGTACATGCAAACGGATAATCTTCCAGCAGTATGTCTAAACCAGACTCTTTTACCCTATTCTACGACAGTCAAAAACCTCGGTCTAATCCTAGACGAGCGCGTAGAATGGAAACCACACATCAATTCAATGTGCAAGAATGCATTCTCGTCCCTAAACTCAATCACTAGACTTAAGCATTTTTTGGCCGCCCACATCAAATCAATAATTCTAGTTAAGTTACTGGTATTCCCTCATCTGGAATATTGCGATGTGTTTCTAATCAGTCTCAAGGATGAACTAGTCAGGCGACTACAGCACATACAAAATCCCTTGTCTTCGATATATTTTCCTTCTTAAGTACTCAAACCGCCTGACTCCCTCCTATAGACAATAATCAATGCTTAAACTTAATGAAATACTCAACTTACACAAATTAACACTTCGAAATACTTCGCCTTCAACAACCTTCTTACTTGCACGAACGTTTTCAGGCGCTTAGCTCCTAACATGATCGTAACACCAGGTCAAGGGAAAGCCAATTACTCTCGGTCCCTCATCACTCTTCTATTTCCTATTCCAAATCGTTCACGGTTTCCGCCATGCAAGCTTGGAATGATCTTCCGCCCGAAACACGACAACTACAGTCAATCTCTGCGTTTAAGAACTCGGTTACAGACCTGCTCCAATTAAAATCCTAGTCTTTACACACTCGACGATGAAATAAAACAGTAAATTAAAAAATAACACAGAAAAAAAGAATAAGATTAAATACAAAGCTTCTTTTATAGTTATGATGCTGATAAGTTATCTTTGTATATTTTATAGTTATTATTATTATTAGTATCGTTATCGATGTGTGTCCATATGCATTATCAGTCATAAATTGTAAACAGGCTTGTGTTTTTTTATAAAATGTTAACATGCAAGTGTGTTTGTTTGTGTGTGTGTGCGTGTGTGTACATTGTGTCTTTTTATATGTGTGTTTTTTTTCCTTTGTGTAGTTATGTGTTCTAATTTAGTGTTTATTCTTTTTCTTAATTATTATCAAATTATACCAGTATTAATGTTGATAGCTTATATAGAGTATGTATGTATGGTTGAGTGGAAGAGAAGACATTTGTGGTCTTAACTCTGCCATCAAAAATAAGCCAATAAATAAAAAATAAATAAATAAAAAATTACTAACGGCGTGGACCGGCCCTTACAGGTGGCAAGATAAGGGGGAATAATGTAACACCTTTAATAGCAAGCTGATGAGCTACAACGCTGTCCGCGCAACCGAGTCGCGACAACTGCGTCTATTAAGAAAAAATAAATAACTGTGAAGTGAAATAAAATAAGAACGTGAATATAAACAGGATAATTGTGTCTGCTGGAACCCGGCAGAAATAGCACCTTAAGGCGGAAGCCGTCACAAGAACGCTTAAGTGTGTGAGTGTGTGAATGAAAGAGGTAATGATGTAGATCTTAGCGAGTGAGGGAGTTAATAATTAATAATAGTGCTAATAAAGAAAAAAAACGCTAATCTTCTAGAACCCGGAAGCAACCGGCTATATGGAATATGTGAGACGAGAGTGCGTGAGTTAAGTGAATTTTGTGTATAGTGTGGTAAATGGAAGCGAGACTGCAGAAGAAACAACCTGTGACAGGATGAGGGAGAAGAAGCAGAAACTACCAGAAATGGAATGGCGAGAAAAAACTTTGTGGATTTACCAACTCATCCATGCGCACCTAAGATTTCTTATCTTGTTACAGGAAGAAGAAAAAGCCATAAGAAGAAGCAGCTCAAGTTATGTGTTTGTCCTGTCTCTGTCCCTTTTGTTCGAGTCCTTAAATGTCATGTGCTTTATGTTTTTTCTTTCTTCTAATAAATAGAACACAAGTAGATAGGGGTTTCCCCCAAGCAAAAGGTCCAAAAAATAATACCAAGGCCAGGAGAACATTCTGGACGCCTGGCAAAAGTCCGTCCCGCATCCCCAGAAGTCTCAGACACAGAGGAGCTTCTTTGAATGCCGAAACTCAGGCAATCCAAGAATCACTAGGAACATGCCTGCCCAGGGCAAGGAGAGGAAAATTATGCACCGAATACTTCAGCAGACTGGTCAGTTTATGCAAGAATATATCGATTAATTACGTAGACATGATTCAAACTGTAATTTTGGAATCTTTGAAAACGAGACATGTAAATATCAGTTGGTTTTAGGGTTCAGTGATGTATCATTAAGGAAAAGGCCACTTCACGAAGACGATCTTTCATTTTAGAAGGCGATAAGAATATCTCAGCAATTCGAAGCAGTGGAGAGTCAAAGTAGATTACTTTCAAATGCTTTGAAGCTAACCAATATCAATGATATACAGCAGAATAGGGATTCAGGTAATAGCAATCCAAAGAGGTCAAACAAGTTCACTGAAAATACGTAATCCAATGTCATCCAGTGTCGATCTTGTGGATATAATCACCCAAGGAACAAGTGCCCAGTGCCTGGTAAGATATGTGGCCATTGTCAGAAAAAGAACCACTTTAGAAGTCAATGTTTTGAGAGAAAAAGGGGTTTACCATCTACTAAGGTTAATCTTGTGGAATTACCAAGGTGTGACAATTCGGATACAATTGAAGAGGCTGACAATGGAAGTAGGCATATCAATAAACGATATATGGGAAAATAATGTATTAGACTTTGGAGTTAACAAAGATCATGATAAATTAATAATTCCGTTGATAATACAAGGTAGAAACATGGAGGTGATGTTTGATTCTGAATCATTCTACAATTTAATAGATAATAACACAGCAAAGGCCCTTGGTATAAAAGGTAATAAGTTGCCCAACTTTGCTTATCTAAGATCTATAACTGGATGAAAGTTAACAAGAGGTTTAGTGGCCCAAGCTAACGTTTAGGAAGGTCCTATCTAAACTTCTAACTACTAGTACTCTAATTGAAGCGAATGTAACATATTCATTCATGTAAAGGCAAACAAATAAACAAAGCCATAAAGTAAATCCTAATCTACTGTATGAACAAATCTAATTGAGGTTGTGTGGAGATACGAAAGGAAAGAGTGGTCAACTTTATACACACTCTTTAATAAATGCTTCGTCACTTAGTGTTTCATTAGTGTTGCTGTTTTCACAACATTATTGAAGGCTTCCTGTGTCTGTTCGTATATCCGAATTTTAGTAAGTTGAATGTTTGTAAGTAAGCGGGCATCTTTCTAGGTAATTTTTGAAACATTTTTTCCACACAAAGTTCAAAAAACACACTATCATATTTCACAATGTCTCCAACTGGACAGGCGGTTTACGTTCACTATCGGTTCAAAATGGCTGTCCTTTAATAAGATCCTTAATGCTTCTCTTATCGTATTTTGTGTGGGATAATATAGAGTAAATACTGGGAAGGTTCGAAATACCTGAAGCACTTTGTCCAGTGTTCTAGACTGGCTTACTTTGGATTGAGTAAGGCGGTTGAATTGGAAGCAAGCGACCATTCTGTTGAAGAATTCTGCGATCATTTGCATCTGAACATTTTTGCCCCAGCCGGAACGATTGATAGGTGGAACGTATTGAGCAGTATTGTAGATAGTATCTATCAATTGTTGGTCATTAAATATAAGGGAAGCACCGATGTCTTTAATTTGATCTTTCGTCTTCCACATTTTCCTAATTGTCAGCATTCTTAGGTGGTTTGGTTTATCACTAGTACCGAAAAGCAACATGCTTATTGAATAAAAAAGACAATTACAATCGGCGCTATTTGCAATTGTTTCAAACAGTCTTTTGTTGTTTATATCTTCGATTAGATTAAATTCTTTATGTAGATCTGTTGTGGCCTTCAAATTATGTGGTGTTGCAGTGGCGTTAAAAATCTGATCCTTATTTTCGACTGTGGCAAACAGAGAATCTAATAAACACAGTTGCGGCATTAGGTTGTCTATGAAGGCTGAGAAGATGGCAAAATCTCCATTGCAGTGTTGACAAGTTTGGCTAATATTTTCAAAAATGTCGTCCATTGAGTTTTATAGCTGTTGTTCAGGGGAAGAGGGAAAACTGCAAGTTGTTGACTTATCAAGATGAGATAATTCCTCCAAGTATTCTGTGTCCTCCTCATCATCATTGTCGTTTTCTTGTTGATGGATTGGAAATAGAGATATTCTGTTTCGGCAATGATATCCAAAGGTTTCGATACACACGGACCACGTAAGACAGAATAGACAGAACGAATATCCTGTAATATGTGCTGGAACATTGTCGATACATCTGGACGATCGTTCTCTTTCAGTCGATGGACCACATCCCGAAAGTATACATATTGGTCTGTGTAGGAAGGTGCAATCTCAATATGTTTCTATTTTTTTTCACATAGATTCTGATTGATTTCAATCTCTTTCGCAGTTCTCTCCGCATGATTTGTTGTCACAATTAGGGTAATGACTCCCTCATTCAGATTAATCGTGAGTTCAACTCGAGAGAAATCCCTGGAATGATTGATAGTTTTGTGTTTTACATCACATTTTTTAAAAAATATTTCTATACCCCTTCCAACAATCGGTAATTACAAGTGATTTTTATTTCACGTTTCGTCGGATAATGTCTTCGAGTGACTCTGTATCGCGTGTTCATTTTATTTCTATGATACACTTCCCAGTTGTCCGCTCGACCCCTCCAACAGCCCAGTACTTTTGTTCTTTTAAGATCCGTTCTTTGTGATTCTTTCTTGTGAAGATATATCCTTTATTGCTTTCCACTTCTCCTTCAAACATTACCTTCTTATTTGATATGAAACAAACTTCTCGGAGAAGTGCTGTACGCTCTGTGACTGACTTCTCGCCAATTTCTGTTTCATGCAACACATTTGAGCGATCATACTGTTCCTGCACCCACAAAAATATCAGATCTAATCATATGTTTTCAAAAACGGTATTGTATAGTGGGATTACATGTGCCCGACATTTTTCTGTACAACGTTTCGGATTTATTAAACCATGCCTTGCATCTGGAAGCGTACGCGCAGTCTTTGCGGCTGCATGTGAATATGAATACTAATTTTCTAGAAGCTCTGTATTCTATGTTACACTTTGATTCACATTTGGTACATTTAACTAGTTCTATATTGTCTTCAGAATGGATGAGTTGATATTTCTGCAGAAAAGTAATCACACTTTCTTCATCATTGAACTTCATTACGAAGTTCGCATCTTTAATCGAGACTAATTCTGGCCAAATCATCACTGTCACATAAACACAGCCCTCTGGTGAAGGTTTCATTTATCTATTTATTTATTTGTGCACCTTCAACAGAGATGTACATCTCCAGTTAAAGAAGGCATATACAGTTTACTATTAGAAGATACTGTAATGCAAAAATAGATTAAAAGATAGAAATAAGAATACAAATTTACAACTTCACATGTTTGAGGTAAGGCATCCGGCTGTTAAAAAAAATGACAAATATTCGGAATTTCAGAAGATCCGCCATTTAGGTCCTCGATGCCACCTTATTCTTTCAATAACATTTTTCTAATGGTACAAAGAAAGGAAA
Organism: Lepisma saccharinum; assembly: GCA_022664845.1. NCBI lineage: Eukaryota > Metazoa > Arthropoda > Insecta > Zygentoma > Lepismatidae > Lepisma > Lepisma saccharinum. The sequence goes on along the minus strand of JAGDQP010030287.1, from coordinate 1,299 downwards.
AAAAAGAGACAACTATAAAGTAACAACTACATCAAGAAATAAATAAGTGATTCATAAGCAACTACAAATAAGTGTAAAATATGGAACACAAAAGAGAATACAAAGTTTTGGTTGCTTGTATTTAAGGAAAAGCATCCGGTTATTCCAAAGATGGCAGACCTTCGGAACTCCAGAAGGTCCGCCATTCTGGCCCCGGCTGCCACCTTACTCTTTCTGTAGTAAAACTTAGATTAAGGTAAGACTAAAGAAAAAAGAGAAGAAGAAATGAAATGAAAACAGCAAACAAAAATTGACTATGATTCAGAAGTATCTATAAATATTGTGCTAGCATAATTATTTGTATTTGAGGTAAGGCAACCGGCAATTCCAAAGATGGCAGATCATCGGATTTCCAGAAGGTCCGCCATTTTGGCCCCGACTGCCACTTTTCTCTTTCTGTAACAAAACTTTGATTAAGGTAAGACTAAGAAAAAGAGAGAAGAAGAAATAGAATTACAACAGCAAACAAAACTGATTATGATTTAAAAGTATCTACAAATATTGTGCTAGTGTATAAAACAATGACATGCTTAAAATTAACTTTGTTATACTAATTTTCATGAGTCAATAGCTTTTATTTTTTTAAAAATAATTTTGTGTATATTTAAAATGTTAAACTGAAATCAAGATCTCGACAATTGTTTAATAAATTATTGTACATTAAGCAGACTCTGAGGAGTGGTAAAGATTTGTGTTTTTCTGTTCTTGGAATTGCACATGATAATAAATCTCTGGAACGAAGATCACATTTTCTGATGTTAAAATTTATTCTACATAGGAATGCTGCGTTATCAAGAATACCATTTACTGTTTTGATAAGGAATATCTGATCATAGTATATTTCCCGCCTGCTTTTTAGAGTAACGTAATTAAATTCACATAACAATTGTTTATAAGGTATTTTTGATCTATAAGTCAATACATGATATTTTTTTATAATAAAGAAATCGCAAAAACCTTTTCCGAATTTGATATATTCTCTTTTGCTGTGATTGATATCTGGGTGACCAAATGACTGATGCGTATCAACATGCACGGCAGTGCATGAGCCAAGTTCTTCACGTCAGAAAACGTCAGCACTGCCAGAAGCATGTTATACAGGAACAAGAGTTTATGGCAAAATCGACGATTTGGGGGCCCCGTAAGAAGAAAGACGTTAAAGATAGGAATATGAGCTTTTGCCGTTAAGGAGATATGGTAAATATGTGCAGATGTACAAAATTTCATATTCGTATCTCAAACTATGTTCTAGTTGTGGAC
>JAGDQP010030286.1:6230-22721 GCA_022664845.1 Lepisma saccharinum | reverse complement strand
AGCATTTATTTGCAAGTTGTTACAAGAAAAACTAATTTTTCGTTCAAAGAAACAAAATAAAAGTTTACGTGGGCAGAAAATGAGCGTCGATCTTCCGATCAGAAGTTCGACACTCTACCGTCTGGATCAGGGATGTGGCAACAAATAAACGTTACTTCAAGAGATCTTTACTTAATTGAGAACGTCCTTTATATGAATAGCGTTAATACAAAATGAAAATCAATTCATTTCTTTCCTTGTTTCTTGAGCGGATTATCCCAATAAAGAATCTATTTGGCCAAAAAAAGAACTCTCCTTATCTGTTGACTAAAGTAAGACGATGTTATTCAATCTTAATTGAAGATCACCTTTTGGCTTACTTGATTATATATCTTGATTATTTATGTGGTTTTGAATTATCTGAGTTTATCCATAAAGGTCAGTCTGAGCAATTTCTCTATGTATTCTCTTATAAGGCTGTGTTTTAATGTACGCGATCGTCGCTTGTTTTGCTTGCGATGTGCCGTAGTGTCCAATAGATGCTTACGGGTTTCTAATGGATACCGAATCGCAAGCGATCAATGAATGGGAATTCTGATCCTTAATTAACAAATTGAAAAGTGATTTAAACAATACCATAAATCGTGCGAGTAACTTTTTGCTTTGTTTGTGGTTCAGCAAACATATTTTTGTTCCTTATACTGTTTGAATTTAGTGTTTTTTTTTTTTTATCTATATTACTTATGTTTACATGCGTCCTAGGGTCTGAAATGTATGGTACATTAGAAGATGCCTACATTATTGTGAACCTCTAACCTGGCAGAATATTCTTTGCTTTACCTCTTTTCTCTACACTATAATTAGGTTTAGCAAATATAAAAAAAATAAAATATTTCAGATATTTAAAAAAAAAAATCCGTTCAGATGTTTTTTTCTTCCTTTCACTCAACACAAAACATTTTGCTCCACATTATAGAGAGGACAATTTCTACGGATTGATGGGAAATGTGTCGCAGTTCCCCCTCCCCGATTTCGTTGCCATTCTTAATACTGAACTTTCCAACTCAGTTAAGCACGCAGCCTGAGTCGCTGATGGCTAAAAATTAATTTATGTTAATGCTGTAAGGTGATTTTTTTTACTGTACGATAAATTTCATAAAAACATTTGTTCTGAATATACGTGAAAAATTTTTTTTTTGGTCGTTAACTAATCTCAATATCTAATAAAAAATCATTCTTTAGTATGAACAATAAATTCCTCTAAGACAAACAAGAAATTATAGGTTGAAGCTAAATGCTTTTATAGAACCTGATTTTGTTGTTCTTTTCTTTTTATATATATAAAAAAAATATTTAAATTAGTGGTGGATAAGATAAAAATACTATTAAGATAACAAGATCACTTGGTCGGAAGTCATATCTTTGGAGGAAAATATGGTTTGGGCCTATCAGAGAAGCTTATCATGTTACTCCAACCTTAGCAGGACCCAGGGAATTCCCAGTTGCTCATAAAAAATAGCTCTTTATATGCTTCCTCTTGTGTTACTTTCTCCCCGCCAGCATCTAAAAAATCCCTGGATCTCTTCTTCCTTATTCCTTTATCTAATCCTCTCTTTTTCGCGGTACTTTTTATACTGCTCCCATAGGATACCATGAAAGAGCTACAGAGAGAGAAAGAGAGAGAGGAGGTGAAGGTTTAACCCATCTCTGAAAATGGTGAAAAGATTCTGACTGTGACAGGGTGGTTAGAACGCAAGGAACCAAAACCAATGTACTAGAAGAAAAAGTGGGAAACAATAAACGTAAAGAAAAAATAACAAGTATGTACAAAATAAGTAAAAATATAATTTCTTTATAAAAGATGTCGCACAATTATAAAAAAAAATGAAATGGATTAACTTAGCTATACAATAAGGGAAGCGGAAGTAATTCCGCACAATCCTTTAACACACGGCAGTTGTTCGAGATGACTATTCGAACACTTTTGTGTGTTATTTGAATGGAGAGGATCCGGTGTTACTAGCTAACACAGACCAAGTGTCATAGTTCGAACACAATGCCGATTTTGCGCGGTGTTAATTTCAACCCTGTGTTGAGTTTACGGTGCTAATCTAACACCTGTTTTGGGGTATTGTTTACAACGTGCAAATGAAGGTAAGTATCATACCAGCGATCTTATAGTTTTGTAATCTAGTGGCTTACTCATTAGGGACACTGCGCCTGTATGAATCCTTTGCTTATGTTACGCTTTCACGCCCTAAGATCAAGTACAAAGTACAAAAGTAATTGGGAGTTGAGAAAAATCCTCTAGATTGGGACTGTGTGCGCATCCTATTCAGACTCTCTTTCTCACAAAACAGAAAACGATCCAGCCTCTGAATAAATTTTAAATTTATTTCATCTAGCTGCAAGAAAGGATGAAGTAGTGCTCAACTGTTCATCGATATGCAATTTCTGCATCGTACAATCGTACACACATGTACCGGCATTCGTTATCGATAGTGACACCAAGGGGGGGGGGACGTTCAATCAGTGATTAAGCGTTTAGATGAGGAGACAACAAATGATATTTCAGAAATTAGGGGTGTTGTTACAGTGAGCGCGAAAGTTGGAAGAGATCACTCCCAGTCCTTCTAACCGACGAAATTTGAAAATATTTCTGTTTTCATGTCATTTCAAATTTTTAATTTTTGTAACATCTTTGTATTACAAAGTAATAATTTCTATGGCACTTCTGATTTGTATGTGTGTGTGTTTTTTTAGAACTACCTAAATTTTGAAGAGGTATCTTGGAAACTATTGAATTGAGGGAAGTCATTCTTCACGCAAATTGTAACCAATTTTACTCTGCTTTAATACTAAAAAAAATACTGTGCTCAACAGAGCACTACTAATGATAATGGTCAACTGAAAGTCACTTATTTATAATCTGAAGTCAGTTTCTCGCTACTTACTTTCGTTCAAGTTATATATATACCTGTGCTAAAAGTGGACAGACGGACAGAACAGTATTAGAATTTCCCGAAAGAAATTCGGGTCATCAAAATCACAATATCTGTTCCCATTACCTTATTTTTATCACTGTTAAGAAATATATTTAAAAAAACACACACGCATACACAAAAGGTTATATAATGTGGATAACAGGAATTTTTTTTCTACATTTTGACAAATTAAAAAAAAATAACACAGAAACAACACTATTTATTTATTTTAGCAATTTGGCATCTTTACATTCTTTACCCCCCCCCCAAAAAAAAAAAAAAATCCAGCAATAATTTTGAGAAAATGTTTCAAACAATCTTTCTTCCTTCAGTAAATTTAGAGGAAAAGTACTAGATATACGTTTTGAAGTTCAATGTAAAAGAAAAATGAGATTTTTTATTTATTTTCGCATCTTTCCAAAAAAAAAAATGTTCCAATTCAAGTTGTATAGACTTCTCTTCCATCCATCCACTTACTTTTATTTGTTTCTCTTCTAAATCCATTGCTTTTCCACTTGACCTTGTACATTCCTTTTTTCCTTTTCAGCTTAGCTCGCTTTCCTCCAACTTTCTTTCTGCTGAGTGTGTATTTGTGTGTGTATGAGAGAGACATAGAGAATGTGTATGTCTTTGAGTTTTTTTCCTCGATGTTATTTTTTTCCTTTTTGGCAAAAAAACTAACTTCGCGTGATTTTGGTTCATTGTGGTTAGCTGTCGTGGCCCCGGCCTGGTATACACTTTCTACTATTGTAGGTCCTTATGCTAGTAGCCTAGTCCGTGTGGTGCGTGTGATAAAAGCAAAGTCACCAACCGTCTGGTCCATCTTGGTCACTTGCCAAACTCATCTCTCGTTACGGAGCTCCGGCTGAATTGTAAGAGTTGGTAGCTAATCGCACGGGGACAGTTCGTGTGTGTTTGTGTTTGTGTGTGTGCGTGTGTGTGTATGTATGTGTGTTTTGTTACACTTTATTTTTGGTTGTGGTTCAACTGGGATCTGACAAAATGGTGGTGCGTTAAACAAAAAACAACGAGTTATTTCTTTTCGTTTTCAATGTCTCTTTTTATTTTCTCGTTTACGTACTACATACTGTAGCTTATTATAATTTACCCGTACATAGTCTTCTTTACGTGTACCTTGGTTTCAATGCGGAAGTGATTCGATACAAGCATTGATAGTGAATTTGTGTTTTATTTCTGAAACTTTAATTTTGGATACATGCTCTCCAATCCTGATTTATTTGGTAAGTCTACTTTTTCAATTAAGTGTGAGCGTGTTCATCTGATTCACTAACAGAATGTTGGCACGTATGACAACTCTATATGACCACTACTATTACCGCAACTACTGCTACCAAAACTAATATCACTACCAGAGCTGAAACCAGATCACTTTTCTCTGAACCGGTGACCCGACCTGCCCCGAACATAGGTGATCGGTTACCCAGTCCGGGAACGAAAGTGAACTTGGAATTTTGGGTGTCGTATTTATCAAACTGTGGGAGTAACAACTCCGGTATCGGTTAGCCCTGAAACAAACACTGTTCAAACGCAAGGGGGGGTGGGTGAAAACTTTGCTTTGCCTCCAGGTCAGGCCGGGTTCCAACTATAGATTCGGTGACCCGGTTATCCCTGTGACCCATTTCAGTTCTTGTCACTACTATTGGATGATCATTAGCATTATTGAAGGTTCGAGTCCCTCTCTCATACATACTGACTGTAGGTTTCAGTTTTCCCTCCATTTTGCCAGAGCAATAGCACACGAAGTGGCCGCTACCTTCTTCTCTGTTAATTAACGAGAACTCCCCGAGGAACGTAGTTCCTCATACATGTGACAGACCAGGTCAGAATTGCCGGTTTGGCCCACGAATAAAAGAAGTAAATTCTGTGCTAATCAAGAATGGCGAATATGAATGATTCTTTCTTAATGTGATTATCGTTTTACATGAGCTTATTAGTTTTGAAGACCTACAGTATTTCGTAAAGTGTTTTCAAATCTAATGCTTGACCTCCAACAGACTTCAACTCGGACCACTCGCCAGGAAAAAAAACGCACTAACCATTCAGCAAAGTGAAAAAAGATCCAGCTTTATTGAAGACTAACGAACGGATCATTCTACATCAAATCAACCAATGGTCTGGAACTTGAATTCTCGGGCCGGCCTGATTGCCGTGCGGTCTGCGGCGGTAGACCAACGACTCGAAGTTCCCGGGTGCGAGTCCCGGCAGGGGCATGGGTGTGAATTTTAATGGTTCAAGGGCGATTCGTGACGGGCCGAAGCCCAAAGTTACTAGACTGGTCCATATAAAAATAAAGTTTACCAAAGTTTTTTTTAAGTCCCGAAAACCCAATTTTTTTGAACATGAATAGTACTATTGGTTAGGATGATAAATACAAAATTTCATGTTTTTGTCACTTTTGTATTTGAGTTATAAATTGTTAAAAATAAAAGAAAAATCGACTGAATTTTTCACGGGTTTTGAAACCTTTTAAAGCCCGAAACTCAAAAACTATTTGTCATAGACAGCTCAAACTTGCACTGTTCGTTTCAGAATTTCAAGATCTGTAATTTGGTATATTACTTGACTTTATTAAACCAAACTTTATATATTTTTTAAATAAAACAAAATTTGGTTTAAAAAAACTCAGAATCATTTTTTTTAAACACAAATATATGTTCAGTGTGCTTCTGTTTAGAATGTATGTTCCAAATTTCGCTTTATTATTTAAATTTGGAAGGTCTATAAGCAAATAATTTTAAAATAATAATTCTTGCTGCCTTTTTTTAAATAACAAAATCAGGCTGAACTGATTAATTTTTACTAGTTTTGTTCTACAATGTTTTTTAATTTGAATTATATTTATGACCTTTAGGCATCTAAGGTTCAGGCTGTGATAGGGGGAGGTGTCGATCGGGACCTATTTTGAAGCTGCCATCTCGGCTTGAATTACTAAGAAAAATCCCTGGAAAAATCTGTCAGGATTGTCGGCCGCTGGTGTCGAACCCACGACCTTCCGAATGCTACGCCAATGCTCTACCACTGAGCTACGGCGGCTCGGTTTGTTCTACAATAGGAATGAAATGAAGATACTGTATGTCACATTTTAACTAATTAAATTTACTTTGCTAAAAGCAATTATGCATGCTGCCGTTTAAGCTGACTATACATGTTATGCATAAGTGGCTGTGTACTTCTGTTAAAAAGTTTGTTTTTAACATGATTCCATTGAAATACCATCATGAATTTTGGCACATACATTCTAATCAGAAGCACATTGAATATATGCTTGTTTAAAAAATGCTTTTGAGTTTTCGGAAAACGGAGTTTGGTTTTATTTTTGAAAAACGTAAAGATTGGTCTAATAAAGTCAAATAATATATCAAATTACAGCTCTTGAAATTCTGAAACGAATGGTGTAAGTTTGAGCTATCTAGGACAAACAGTTTTTGAGTCTTGGACTTTTCAAGGTTTCTAACCAGTCAAAAATCAGCCATTTTTTTTTAGCAATTTATAACTCAAAAACCAAAAGTTACAAAAACATGATTTTTTTGTATTTTTGATCATATTGATGTATAGAACACAATTAGTAAGTATCACACATTTTGTAAAACCTAAAGTCTACAATTATTTTTTTATTGGTTGATTTACCCTAACAAAATTCCTTTTCGTCATGTTTTTGCACGGAATGTTAGGAAATAAAACATAAATTGTAAAATTTCGTCTGTTGGTAATAAGTTTTTATATTTGTCTATAAAAGTGACAGAGAACAGTATAGGAAAACTACTCGCTAGATTACCAACTGTTATTTCCAAAATTCATCACAGGAGCAATTATTTTTTTTTACGACATTCAATGTTAATTTAATAAATAACAGAAGAAGATGACCAAACATATACCAAGACAATTAATTTGTGAGAAATGAACTATATTCAGGGATATTCAGTCCTATTTTGGTTCAAATTGGTAATATAAATTTAAACTAAAACATAAATAAATAACAAAAGTAATATACAGTAAAAACTGGTTTCCTAAAACTGAGAAAAAGTTCTTATCTGTGCACCTACAAACAATGTTCTTACAAATGTTATATCAAGCATTCTCAAAATTAATTGAAAATGAGAGAATACCGGTTTGGTATTAAGATAAGTAATCTTATTTTCAGATTGACATGTTCTCATTTTCAATTAAATGAGAATGCTTGATACCACATTTGTAAGAAAATTGTTTGTAGGTGCACAGATAAGAACTTTTTTTCTCTCAGTTTTAGGAAACCGGTATATCACCATGTAAAATCAGATACTAAACTAAATTTTTAAGAAAAAAAAACGCAATTATTTCCATTGTTAAAGAATATAAACAAATGTACTCGTTCTGCTTTGAAAGAATGCTCCTTTGTAAAAACAAAATTATGTAATAGATATTTGAGTTGTATACTAAATTTTAAAATAAGTTTATTGAAGACTAAAGCAAAGGTCTTTCTTTCATCTATTGAAAAAATATAATGAGGCTACTAAGATGACCTTTTGTATGTTACTGTTGAAATAAATAATTCCCAAGGAAACTTTCAAACTATTTCTGTGCTTTTCTGCAGTACATGTTTATATTATTCAAAATCTTCAATTCTATGTATTTTCCTCTTTTATTACGTTAACTTCTTTTATTAACATATATTTTGAGGGGTTAACCTATATATTGTTATTCCATTAAAACAAGCGGAAACTACGTATATCCTGCAACAGAGCTTCTATGAACACTTGAAGTAAATCATCTGGAATTTTCATAGTATAAATTCTAATGAAATCAAACTACTGAATCTCTCGGTAGCAGACATAACATTTACCCATTCAATTTGCGTTTATAGCGATTTTGAATGTCCGCCTCTGAAACGGATTATTCAAGGATTACATGTTATTTTAACGTCAATATAATTATGAATGCAATGTTGAAGAGGCGGAGTCCTGAAACTGACCAGGGATCATTACGATTTTGTGAATTCTATTTAAGAACATACTTACCCTTGTTAGCACCATTCGATAGAGCGTCCAAAGGAACATAACATTTCCATAACTATGTTGACTGCAGCGCCTTCAATGGCTGGAAAGGAAAATTTTGTTTTTGAACTTTGATTTCATTTCTCTTCATCTCTATCTAGTTTCCGCCATTGGAAATATACAACACTCTTAAGAACACGTAAACAAACCTAGAAACAGATGTTTTGTGAATATTTAAAAAGCAAAACTAAAAATGTTGTTGCGTGAAAACAAGATTGTACAGATAATTGTGTGTTTTTTTCTTCTCACAAGCGACCCTTACGATTTTGTCAAATCGATTCGTTTGCTATTCTATCGAATGGTGCAATGGGTTCATTGTGATGTTTCAGCCATAGAATTCATTTTCTTGTTGATGGTTTCTTCAAAGTAGACTCTGGCCAACTCCCTTCCCATCTTACAGCTTCATTCCTTACCCATCGCGGCCTAATTGGAAGAAAGAAAAGGAGCCAAGACATCTTCGTCGCGTCAAGTCATTTGTGATTGTCATATATACAAAGCGATGACGACAGAAATTGTCTTACTAGTCCATTTGGTTTACTTCTGAGATATTAAAGATCAATTACTTAGAATTGTCCCTTCAATATTAATGTATACAGAAAACAATTTTGTCGGTTTCTCACGTGATCGGACCGCACGCGCTCAGAGGTGTGAACAAACAGTCGCTGCGTGTTGCCAAACTGTGGAGTTGTTAATGTAGACAAAATGATGGCTTGGAGAACATGGACTTTGGTCACATGAGATATTGTGGAGCGGCGTAATAGTATGTAATAGCGACTGATAACTTTCGAAGAGCACACTTTTTGATATCTGTAAGATTTGGGGTCAAAGGAAGTCCTTGATCCAGAGTAACTCCCAGGTATTTTGCTTTATGTTAGAAGGTTTTCGGAGCTAGAGATTGTTGATTTTCTTAATATAACTGCCGTGATCTTTGACAATTAAGTTTTCAACGTTAAGCCTATTGCTGGAGTGCTGATCCATATTCTTGTAGCAAAATGAGAGACGATGACTGACGACGTCTCACCACGACGGCATCTCATTTTACTATACATAACAAAATTGGCTGTACAGTTTAATATGTCAATATCAGTAATATTTTTGTTTTCATTTACAAATAAATAAATATAGTAAGCAACACTGTTTCTGTATAAGCTTCCTTATAATGCTCATTTAGTTATGAAGTTAGACTTGAATCATATTACAAACTTTGCTGCGCCATACATTGACAGAACTTTATTAACACATTTTCATACACATTTTAAACTTCAACTCACGTCAGTTTCCTTATTCCAAGCTTGATTGTCCGTTTACTGAATTTCAAAATGTTACGCTTCGATTAACTTTTAAACTATTCTCTTTAAAACTTAATTAAACATCAGAGATATGTAATAAACGCAATACATAATATTGAAATAAGAAAAGAGAAAACAATAAATATACAATTCCGTGAAGGTATAAAGTATTATACGAACTTACAAGCTCACCAGCCCTTTTACCAAGTTTATAACAATTCAATCAATTATACGACCTTATTTTTTTTTTATGTTGCAGCTAACTTCCCACACATTTTGTAGGGCTACCTTGAAATTTCCAACAAGGTATAGATATTTGAAACATTTTAATTAATGTGTCCCCTTCCCTTCTAGATTGGTATCGGGAAAACATAAATTCAATCTAAAAATTGCCTGTGGATACGGTTTCATTACTTTTTTTTTCTGCGCAATGGTGAGAATGTAGTCAATATATCTAACTTGTCACTCTCGCTAATTTGTTGAAAACATTGTTAATAGACATCTGCATGATGGTCCAATCACTGTGGTTTATTATACGTCTGTTTCGAAATAGTTCATGTATCGCTGTTCCTTCAATGAAGTTGTGTGTTTGTTACGTTTGTAATTACAGCAATTTGACACTCCTCTTTGGCTAGTGTTTGGTATTTGGTATATGTTCCATCATGTGATCCATTCACACATTCACAAATAACACAATAAAAAACGTACACTATAAAATGGAACCACATTTCAACTGAGGTGCGTGGCGCGGAATGTATAGTATATAAACAACTTATGAGTGGTCAAATAACCGTACAGTTCTGTGTTCCTAACTTTTCTGTAGTCAAAAACACGCAATACAGGTTCGTAACATTAAAACTCACCGGAGTTCCCGGAAGGAATCCTTATACAAACTGTTAATAAGTTATGGTTATAAACAGAAAGGTGAATTTCACTTTCCCCCTTCAAGTGTCGTAATATATAATTCACAATTTAATTAAAACAAAAGATTAGCTTCTGACTGAGGTTGTATGGCCTAAGTGAAATATTTTTTTAAAAGTACTATCCCTAGAAACACTAAAGTACAATCTGCCATACCGATTATCAAGGAGGTCTCTTTCAGAGTGGTCATGACGTCATGGTTTCGAATTTTGAAAAATTTCAAAGTCACTTCAATGACAAATGTTTCTTCAAACAGTTTATGTACTTGATTAACCCTTTCAGGTTGTCTCAAACGGCGAGGCATTTCGAAAAATCGTAGTCAATCAAAATCTGTTCGTAGTATAAAGAAAGTTTTGCCGTCACCAAATATGGTTAGAAAATTTTAGAACGTATTTAATTTTAGGGGTATGGTCAAGTCATAGTTATATCAAGAACATTGGAAATTGCGGATGGAGAAATTTTTCAATTAAAAAATACCGATCAGTTATCTAACCGAATTGGACCAAACCTTCAAATTCTATCTTGGAGGATAGGCAAACATTTATCGTGTCCTAACTTGTTCTCAAGACCGTAATAAGCTACGATATTCAGACTTTATCGTATAAAAACTTATTTGAAGGAGATCCCGAAATGGTTTTAGTTAAGGCTTGTCCCAGATCTTTGCATATCTTTTAAATGTCATTTTCTGATACACAGTTTGTTGATTTTAAACCATATGTGATTTAAAAGAGTATATTCTAAAGAGTTCATTCACGGTACATTTTTTTTCTATGAACTAAAGTTGAAGAAAATGACGTCAAGAGGTGAAGAACTAAGGTCCAAATTTTGGCACGCTTAGATAGTAAATACACAGGAACCTTACACTTTGATAGCAAAGAAGGTGGAAACGATGGACAGCTAAAACTCGAAATAACATAAAGTCCTATAGAAAACAAAAACCTCCAAAAGAATTGTTCAAAAACCAAATACTTCCATAACAAGATGAAAACCTTGTACCTTCTGTTGACTGACAAAAGCGGGTGACGAATTCAACTTCGTTGTAATGGATGACGAGTCAAATTTTAAGTATGATTTTGCCACACTTCCAGGACCTCAGTATTTTAGCGCTGCGAATAAACATGTCATTGTAGATGTTGAAAAATCAATTTCGATTGAAAACTTCGACCGTAAAGTTCTCGTATGGCAAGGAATGTGTGAATATGGCGATCAAAGCGACCCGATTTTGTTTTTATTTCAAGGGCGCCAAAACTCCCATGTATATGCCACAGAGTGTCTGTATAAACATCTATTGCCAAGGTGCTGTAATATTCTGGTCTGATTTAACAACAGCACTTTACTCTAAATTGGTTACAAAATAGTTTTCAACAAATTAACTGGAATTTATTGAGAAGCAATCGAATCCTCCCCTGAACACTTCTAAACTACGTCATGTTGAGCACTGTTGAACACTTTGCTTATCAGTTACTTTGTAAAGATGAATAATGCGCTGAAAAGTTTGCATCATTCAAGAAATTGTGGATTTAAGTCAAGAAAAAAAAAAACAGATCAAGCGACAGTGCAAAAATTAATCAGCACCATCAAACAAAACGTTCGGTTACTTTTTTAAAAAAAATGTCTGGTTTCTTTTTTCTGTATTACAAGGCTTTAATATTAGTATTTGATGAACATTTAACTTCTTTCCTTTCACGAAACCTGTGTTATTCATCCACACAATATCTGCAAAACATTGTGGGACAATCCATTGCTTAATTACTTCCTGAAATATTCTTAAAATTGCGTCTCCAAGAGGTTGCTACTGTTGTAAGACTTTTAGATATATTACTATCTACCGCGAACAAAGCAATCTTTTGCCTTGGAAACCCTTCAAGACAAGTGGATTTATTCCATATTCTCATTCATCATACCAGTTTGTTTGGCATAATTGCATGAAATGGAACATATGTCAAGAACCTACAAGATATTGTCGTCGACTGCTTCAATGGAGAAATTACAATTTCATAAGAAATATAATAACGTATTTTCATGCCATCTATAACTTATGTCAAAAGGCAAAGGAAGTTTAAACTTTATTATTAAAAATTATATTTTTTTTTTATCCAGACTTCTATGGTACAGCCTAGCTTTAATATGCACTGAGGACCTATTAACACTTGAGGACAAAAAGTATGTGATTTTTTTTTAAAGTGCCCTTCTTACCAGGAGTGGATCTAGGATTTTAGTGAAGGGGTATAGGTCTGAGGAATAGACATGGCGACCTTTGCAATCTTTTCCTGCTAAAGGTTTTTTTTACGTATAAATTTATTATATTCCCCTGCTTATTCCTTAGTTTTATCATTGAATATGAATCCGGTACAGAGCTGAAACCCGGTAACTTTTGGTGGCACGGACTTAGGTGACATGGCCTAAACTTGACCCGAGAGACTCAGTGACCTTGTCTTGACCCAAATGTCTAGACAGCCTGTGTTATCCGGTATTCGATTCCTGATTTTATTGACCTAATTTAATCTTGTTCCTATAGCTCAGTGTAGCTAGAATAACGAAAAAAATTAAGAACTCAGCTTCGCTCTCCGGATCATCAGGTCAAAATCGGGGTAGCCTGAGTCCTGAGTGACACGATCGAAGAATTGACCCGAATGGCCAGCGGACTAGTTTAAGTAATTATCCAGTATCCCCTAAAGATGATATTTCTAGACTAATTTGTGCGCAAACAAATAGAAGTTTTCTCTGAGCTAAATTGTTGACATAATACTATAAAAAATAAAATATTATCCTTTGAGTGGTGGGCCCGCGCCACCCGCGCTTCCTTTCTGTATCCGCCACTGCTTCTCACAAGGTTTATGTTTTTAGTGAAAATACGTCCGTCAAGTTTACATTCATGTTTTCTCTGATTCATTAAGATTATAACAAAGCCTTATTCGTTCCTCTGCTAGAAATACAAGCGGGGTATGTTCCAAAAAAAGTGACAAGATCGAGACGTAAGAGGTTGAAAGAATATGGATTTTCTTACGTTATGTACAATCAGATCCATAGAAAATTTCAGATAGAGTTGTTATTTTTTTGTAAATTTTTGTAAATTCAAAAATTGCAACACTGAAATCATAGGCACGGTAGGAAACTCACTTTACATTGAGCATTGATTTGGTATTACAAGGTTATACATTTTATGCAGCTTATAAGGTTTTTCCATTGGCTGATTTCGTTGAATTAGAGTGTACACCAAATCTCACTTTAAATTTTCATGTTGTTGTTTTGAACACCAACAAAGTTTATCTAGTGACTAGGCCCCTACGTGTTTATAACCAACCGAAGGTAGGTTCGACTCTGAAGCGCTAAAATTGAAGGTAGAATAGTTTTTTTTTTTTGTTCACAGTTTTCCCTTACTTCTTGGTATATAACCCGTTCTTAAAGTATTTACTGAATTATTATTTGAGATATGACGATTACCGCCTTATAGACTTCTATTTCATTTGTCTATTAGAATATTCTAACCTTAGTAGTGAAACCAAGAACAGGATTAAGAATGATCTTAGAATAGGAATGTGGAACGTACAGACGTTCGTGGTTGGAATGCTGAAGGAAAAGAAACCGTTGGGAAGACCGAGATGTCATTAGGAGCACAATATTAGAAGGGATCTTCGACAAGTATATGTTTATGATGGAAACTTGCTTACTTTTGCCCAGGATAGGATCCTATAGCGAACGTTTTTACTGTGGCGATGAACTTGCAAGTTCCATAAGCCATAGATTAAGTCAGTAAGTAAGATAGTGAACTTAACAAGAAAGAAAGGAAATTTATATTTCTAAATCTTTGTGTATGTTTTGTGTAAAAGAGAAAATATATCCTGCATAGAGATTTTCTTTGGGGAATAGTTATTATATGACCCTCTGCCGCCCCCTCCCCCACGATGGGCATTATGTCAACCCCAAACTCTCGAAAACGTACGCACCAAACTTTAAGATATTTGCGGCTGAAAATCGAAATAAATGTTGAAAGGGTTGATTTACACCCCTTCAAGATGAAAATCCTTACACAATCCCTGACCAATTGATCTTGTTAGATAATTTCCAAGAGCATGAAATAGCTCCCAATAAGACAACGAAATTCATTTCTTATGGATCATAATTTGATATGAACAAAAGTAACCGTACACCCCGCGAAACGTGTGTCTGGATACATAGAGGGCGACACAGTACTGACATTTACCTCGTGAAACACATGATCAGCGCCCTCAGCAGACAGCGCGAGATAGAAGAATGGGGAACTCAACAGACTTTCAACATGGTCAGGTGATTGGGTGCTACTTGTGGAAAAAGTTTGTGCGCGATAGTTTTACCTTCCTGAACATCCCAGGTTTTCTGTTTCCGATGTTATAGTGCAGTGGAAACATGAAGGGACATGTAAAACTAAAGAGCGTGCATGCCGTCTTTCCATGTTGACCTCCATAGACTATCGAGTGCTAAAGGCGGTCGTACAGCGTAATTGTCAGTCACCCACCAGCACCATCAGAAAGGAATTCCAAACTGCATCAGGATGTACTCCAAGCACCATGATTGTTTGGCGGGAGATGCAAATATTTGGTTTCCATGGCCGAGCAGATGCTCATAAGCTACACAACATACAGGCAAATACCAAACGCCGCCTCACGTGGTGTAATGGGTGTCATACTGGACCATAGAACAACTTAAAACCACTGACTGGAGTGATGAATCATGGTATACAATGTGGCGATCCGATGGTAGAGTGTGGGTGTGGCGAATGCCTGGTGATCTACATCTGCAAATCTGTAAAGTACCAACTGTGAAATTCGGTGGTGGTGGGGTTACAGTGTGGTCATGTTCCTCCTGGAGGGAGCTTTACGTAGGAATGTCACGGCACAAGGTTACATTGACATTTTAAGCACCTTCCTGCTGCCTACTATCCAAGACCAGTTCGGAAATGACCGCTCACCGTTGTGCCTTTCAACACTACCAAGACCCGTCTGTACTGCAGAGATTGTGGGAGAGTGGTTTGAAAACAGCAACGTTCCACTAATGGACAGGCCTGCCGAGAGTTCCAATTTGAATCAATAGAATTTCTCTGGGATGTTTCGAAATGCCGACTTCGTGCTAGACCACATTGACCCATCCACATCCATACCTCTTCTCATTTAGGTCTGCCACTCCCCAGAAACATCCCACTTAATTGATAATATGCCTGAGAGAGTGCAGGATGGGACTGCCAGTGTTCCCGATGGAGGGAAGCCCAAACTTGTACTTCATTTTCAGCGTGTGTCGAGATACTTTTGATCATGCTGTATTTTATACTATTTGGTGAGAATTATTTTATTAGATATCTTTATTTCTAGTATGGTCTCTGAAGACCGTTCCCACCTTCTTTTGAAGGAGGTTTCAAGAAAGAATAATTATGTTTAGTATATTATTAAAGGCATGTTCATTGGTAGGAGTGAACCGAAGATACTGACAAACGATTGTTGTAGTTCCAGTCACTATTCTAGACTCCTCCTATCCGTTATCAGCCTTTCAATAGATATATCAACGCCTTTCTATATGTATGAGGTAAAGTCGAAAGAAAAGAGTCATCAAGAAAAAAAGTAATAGTGGCGCCACAGCATAAACAATATGATAATTCAGTGAAAGAATCGGTTTAAATATCACCATCAGTCTGTACTGGAGTAATGGAATGAAATTTAATGGGAGACTCATTTAAACTTTGTTTCTCAAAATGCTTTGTTTTTACTGTTCAAAATGTAATCGCTCTTTCAATAGCGTGATTAGTTAAGTCGTCCAGATTTTCCCTGGACAATTAATTTTTGATTGTGAAGATGAGCAGATATGATATTCGGAACTTTAGTAGCAGATATGCCGGTTGGTGGTAGAAGGTACGATAATAAAGGGTAGCAAAAAGTGATTAGGAAATTGTTTACACCGACATTTGTTTCGTACAATACAGTACATTGGCTAAAGAGTTATCTGTAGAACTCAAAAGTCTTTTAACACGTTGCCAATTGGCTCCATCCCAAGAAGCTAGACTTGTGTGCAGTTAACACATCAGGCAGAAAATGCAAATTACTATGGCATTTGAACGTATGACGTTTCTTCTTTTTACATATATTAATGAGTGCAACAGACGTAATACATTCCGGATAACACAAATTATGTAGAACAAACTTTATCTATAACACTGTGAGGTTCGTCATATCTTGATCACCGAGCTGGCGTAGTTCAGTTTGTAGAGTATTGGCTTCGCAATCGAAATGTTTTTGGTTA
>JAGDQP010030285.1:0-15645 GCA_022664845.1 Lepisma saccharinum | reverse complement strand
AAATAAATGAACGAACAAGCAAACTAAATGTCGGAGTGTAGTAAAAACAATAGTAATTTACAGAGTCTTATTTGTAGTTCATTCGCGGACTGATATTAGAGGTATTAAATTTATATTCATCATTTTAAAACATTTGTGCCTTGAGATGAAAACATATAACATTCTCTTGCAAACTATGGACCATACGGGTCTCATATCCTGTTTACGTCACGGGCATATCTGGAGCGATTCGTCTGTGATTTATACACGTCTACGCTATAAAAACAGTTAAAGGGTTTCTGTTCGCATAAAGGTAATACAAAAAACTGTAAATGTGAATTATAACGAATGTGCTATTTTATGCGTTGTAAGTACTAGAAGAATGCACTCTGAGCGAAACGAATAGAAAATAACCATGCAAAACTGGTGTTGGCTATAGCTTTCCTATTTTAGATTTCTACCTTGCTGATAGTTGAAATTGGGTTCACGATGCTTTCCATACATTGATACTACCAATATTTACAAAATCTCGGTATCGATCGATACCTCAACTAATGGAGTCGATACCTTTTCGATACCTCGATATTTTTTAGACTAATAGCTTTGTCTGAAATTAATCCAGTAGTAGAACTTTCAGTCTATAGTTTCCATCTTAAAGCTTCTTGAATTTGAATTTTATTTGTGGCTTTTAATTATCTGACTCAGGACAGAGTTAAATTATAGGAAAATAATAAACTTAAATTTTAATTTTAAACAATATACGTATTATTTAATAAATTGAAATACATTGTAACAAAGTATGGAGCATCAAATATCGAAGGTTAAAAATAAGTATCAGGATTATCGAGACATTCTGGTAGTGACCCATCTATATTTGTTGAGATATAAAATTCTGGAAACGTAGAAAGAGAAATCCATAAGCGTTTAAGAAATATTGAATACTGAATTAAAGTATCCGTACACAGATAAAAATAATCGAGACAGAAATAATGTCCGATTTCAGCCATTCACCGCAACTTATATTTACTTTCCTCGTGCCCGCTTTGCGTTATGTTGAAGAAAAAGTAAGCACGGTAGAATGTTCTTTCTCTGAATATAAAATAGTGCGAAAAAAGATTCTTGAGTATTCAAAAGAAACATACTTAGACACCACATTCCTGCTTTCACTTGTTGGGGAGAAGCCGACTGAAAATAAGATCAAATGGTGAGAAATTTTATTGTCTTTTAATTTTTCTACGCCTGTCACGGTCTCTGATGAAAACTCTTCGTTTCAAATTTCAGGTACAAAAATGGAACTCTTTCTTTATTGTCAGTGTCCTTGTCCCTTTTCTTACTGATGAATATCCAGCGACACAAAGGTACCCACATGTCGTTATAAAATAACAAGATTCACAGTTCGTATTTTTGGTCAAATGTGTGTGAAAAAAGAGCGGAAAGAACAGATCAATGACGAATACAATGCTGATTTTATGAGGTTTGAAATTACAAAACAACCGAGAGGGATACTATACCTTTGAAAACACCATGTAATAATATATGGTTTCCTAATATTTGGTTTATGTCAGTAACAGAGCTAGAGAGAGAGAGAGAGAGAGAGAGAGAGAGAGAGAGAGAGAGAGAGAGAGAGAGAGATAGAGATCCGATAATGATCAGGTTCCTTAACAAAAACTATAACATCCAGTTATTTAAAAGTGTTTTAGGTTTAATTGTTGGTTTTCTTATTTTTGATATATCCTATGAAGTAAAGGAAGTATTAATAATTTCATATTATAAAGAGACGGCTAAAACTATTCCGTGAAACAAAGTTGTAAGGAACTGCATGTATAAAATCAAATTATACAAAAATTTTGTAAGTATTTAAGATAGAAGAATATATAGTAAAATGAATAAAGAATAGAAACATTATATTTATATATTACTTTTGATTACATATGCGTCATTTACTTTGTCCCAAATAGCACGGTGCATCTCAGAGATACTTGATTTAGATCCGCAATATGCGTACAAAGTCCCAGAATATTTGGAATCAAATAATGACATTCCCAAAATATTCTTTTGTTTAGAATAATAAAAGGATATTGCGTGTTGAAGTTTGAGGAACATTCTCCGAATATCTCCACAGATCAATTGTTCTCGATATGCTCGTAGAATATACTTGGAATATCCGCTCATTTCAGGCATTCAGATATTCGTAGAATATTCTACTAATCTACCAAGAATATCTTAAAATATCCTTAGGATATTCGTAGCATATTCCTAGAATATACCTGTGCTGTGTGGGGTAGAACAATGTTGAAGAAACTATCAAGTACGAATGGTAAAAAATAAATACCAGTATCGAGTATCAAGAAATTCTGGTATTGATCTATTTATATATTACTTAATTACTTTTAGTAAGATATGTATCATTCGTATTGTATAACAATGTTGAAGAAAGTATCGAATATCGAGTATCGAAGGTCAGAAAAAAATATCGGTATCGAGTATCGAGAATCAATAAATTCTGGCATCGACCCATCTCCAATATAAATTATAATGAATTAGTTCTTTTTAATCGTTGCAGATATTGGAAATATGCACTTTGAGTCTCCGTATTCAAAAATAACCGCCCAAATCAATTTTAGCCGAATGTCTTTTGAGTAAATTGATATTGTCATCTTTTCGTTAATTTGCTGATTTTTCCCGAAAGGTAAATTTTAACGACCTAGTTATTTTGTGCATTGTAGGCAGTGGCAGGATACATAGTCCGGCAGTCCAGAGGTTGTACCCAAAATTTTTGTATAACGTTTCTTTATTCTTGATAACTTTTAGGTCATATCTATTTGAAATAAAAATTAAAGATTTCTTCCTTGGACAACTATCACAATTCAAGATGGCGTCCCCGATACCATCACTGTTGAGTGCATAGTGCCATTTTAGTGTATTATGTTATATAACAGACCCAAATATAGGTATTAAATAGTTTTTATCGTTAGTAACTTTGAAGTAGATTCTATTTAAGGTGCAAATGCCTAACAGTGACTCTACATTTTGTCATCCATAGGCAACTCCCAATATTCAAGATGGAGTCCACCCATGACGTCACTGTTCAATACGTTGTTTCATATGACTGAATAATGTCATACAGTATATCCAAATTTTGGTATTAGTATTAATTTACCTCTGTATTTACTTAAATAATTTGAACGCAATATATAAAATAGTAATTCGTATTCAAAGGGTAAATTATATTCTACGAATAATGCATACGGTATTAGGCGCATAAAGTAATTTGGTATATTCTAAAATATTCCTCAAACTAAGCTAAAGCTAAAACTATGTAAAGTTTAAAAATCTATTAATAACGTTCACAAATAACTTGAAATCATCAATTGCAAGTACTCATCCATCTGTTCTTAAATCTCACTCATTTTTTTAAAAAAAAAAACAATTTTGCGACTTAACCACATGGAGCTGTACGATCTTAAACTTAGATTTGCATTTTAATATATCCCGAAAGCTTGCAAGTTTATATTATAAAACTTTTGCAAAAAGTGACAAAACCTTGACAAAATTTTAATTTTACTTTTATATTAGACATATCATTATATTACTGTACTAAGGAGTGGAATTGTGAATTGTTAAACATACTCCATTACTTGTTATATAAACTTAAAATTTAATAAATGCAATTTATTGTTGTTAAACTGTTAAACAAGATAATGTATTTCCTTGAATATGAAATTTAATTCAACCTAAATCCTAGTCGATCTTTAGACAACAAGAAAGTATATTTTATCGTTAGTAAGTTTGAAGTAGAGTTTGTTTAAGATAAAATGAGTGTAGAGTCACTGTTCAATGCATTAGGTCATGTGACTGAATTATATCATATATCATTATATCCACATGTTCGGATCAAGTATTTTTTATCATTAGTAACTTTGAAATAGATCCTATTTAAAACTAAAATGGCTATTGACATTGTGTCACCCTTGGGCATCTATCATAATTCATGATGGCATACGTAAATAACGTCACTACTAAATTTATTGTGCCATTGTCGAGTGAATAATATCACATGACACAACCAAACTTTCCTTTTTTAGTTTTTAAGTGTTAATAACTTTGAAGTAGAGTATATTTAAGAGTAAATCTGTTGTGACATCTTGACACACTTAGGAGCTATCACAATTCAAGATGACATCTGCCGATACCATCACTGAACAGCACACTCTGCCATATGACTGAAGAACGTGTCATATCTTGGAAACTATTAAGAGGACAGCAATTACTACTCTGTTAGTCAGAGTCATTTGTAGATTTGGAAGATGATAATTGCTTTGGATCATGTCTTCCAAACATGTTTTCATACGTAAAATAGTGTGGTTGAGTTAAACATATATGCTGCATTTTATTGGCTCTTTCAACTCATAGTTCATAGTTCTCTAACTGGCTTTATCTAGAAAGTATTTTAAACTGAGGATCACAACCATGAAAATGTAATTGCGAAAGGAGCACCATTTTTCTAAATATACCAAGGTATCATTAAAATATTTAACATTGGAGTTTATTATCATTAATAAATACGACATTGCCTGTAAACATCTACGTTGACTCTTGTTCTAGCTCATAAGAGATAAAATACTTCATAACTACTGTTCGAGAGCTAGCCTGCAATCCAGTTATTCGAAAATAAATGAGATCACCATTAATTATACTGTCTTAGATAACTGAAGTCCGCTTATTTCTTTCTTTGCTTTGGATCAAAGCATAATGAATTTGCTTTTCCAGAACTGTTTGGTGCTAGCCTTGCTCAAAAGTTTGCATGTGCTTCCTTTCGATTGTTAAATCATAATGACAATTAACAGTTTATGTATCATCATCCGAGTTGCCGCGTTTACAACATTTTTTTATTATTTAAGGTATCCAGAGGGCCGATTAGACCGCTTAGACTCTGCTATATTCCATCCCTGTCCACAGCATCTGATGAAAATTTAACCTTCATTTCCTCTTTGAGCTTGTCTTGTATTGTTTCTTTACTCTCTTCAAACAACAGTAGCAAGTTATTTTAAAGTTTAGGGCAAGTACTCAAATTTACTATGTTCTCAGTGTTTCGGAACTGAGAAGTGAGGATCATGACAATGATTCTACCTTGCGTATGGCCCCATCTCGTGAATTATGTATCTATGCATATATTGATCCAGAAAGCATTCCATAATGCAGGACACGTTTCTTTACGAAAACGATCCTCATCATTTATTTTGGGTGCCGTTTACAAGTACAGCTGTCGGTAAACCATTCCTACGATGCCTACAACGCCAAAAATAATTACTTGTTCATAACAATGATCTTATCGAGTCTTATGGATTTTCATATAAAGAGCAATATTTTACACATATCCAGACAAATGCACTAAGAAGAAAACTCTTTTCTGCAGACCTATGAACAAAGAGTTGAGGAAGAAATTAAATTAAATGTTTTGTATAAAATATTGTGGTATTTGGTG
Source organism: Lepisma saccharinum (assembly GCA_022664845.1). Classification (NCBI taxonomy): domain Eukaryota; kingdom Metazoa; phylum Arthropoda; class Insecta; order Zygentoma; family Lepismatidae; genus Lepisma; species Lepisma saccharinum. The sequence goes on along the minus strand of JAGDQP010030285.1, from coordinate 10,181 downwards.
CGGAAACGTGGCATTTACGAAAGACCGAAAAAAGAAAATTGGAAACAATTGAAAAAAAAATATGAAGATATAGATAAAAACGGAAAATGTGAACTGGATACATAAGATGCAAAATATAGAAGACCTGAAGAGAATAGTCAAGGAACGAGGAATAGTGGAGCCTACTAAGAAGAGAAGTGGTTATGACATTGGGTGTGCAAAAATTGTATAATGCATTACGCAATGGTAGGTATTTGAGGGCGAGAGAGGAATAGCAACAAGACGAGTTCACACCCTTGAGCATATTGAAGAAGATACATCTTACGTTTAAAAGGAAAGAACAATATCGGAATCAATGGAAAAGGTAACTTGAGTTCAAGAACCTGTCTCTTTTGGAAGAACGAACACTCGATATTGACGATCTTGATTTAGTTTCTGTGTAATAGAGGGTAAAGCATGTTATGCGTGAGTTGAAAATAAGTTCATGCATATTTTCGTGGCGACACAGTGCCATATGAATAGTAGGATACGTTAGTCATGAATGAGCCGGAACAATAAGAAAATATTGACTATGTAATTTCTAACAATATTGTTCGTTGCAAATGGTCTTTCGTAATCTTTAATAATAAATATCTTATTAACCATTAACGGCATAACTTAACTAAGAACATCATGTAGTGACCTGCAGGAGCTCTAGTAAAGAGCACAAAGTGTTTTTAAAATATTTCATGTGCGCACCAAATCATTTTAACTTGCTTCAACTAAAATTCAGTGTGTATAATAAAATATACATTCTTTGTGGTCGTAATTAATATTGCTGCTCTACTAGCACGACATTGTCATCCTTATTAGCATCTATTGACTTGCGCGAATTGCTTCAAGCGTGAACATCAGGCAAATTTGTGCATTTAATCTTCGTCTCAGTAAGAAACGAATTTTAAATAATAATATCTGGACCTGTATAAACATCCTGTTACTCTAATATTAGTATTTACTTCTACAATGATACTGCGTCAAGCTGAATAAGAAGAGGGACATTATTTCAGTAAAAAAGAGGAAAAGCAGTCAGTGAAATTGTTTTAAAACAATGCCTTTTGAATAGTGTGAACAAAAGAGTACTCAATGTAAAAGGGAAATTGATTATATCCGAACAGTTTCAAGACAAGACGTATTCCCATAGAAATCTGATTAACTGAATATCATTTAATGCTTACAATCTCCAAGATAATTGATCATTGGTAATATACATAACATTTACTTCCTTAGTACTGGAAGGTTCATGACAATCGTAAAAAAATGTTTATCTGTAGGTACTTGAAGAAGAATCTTTATATTATCATAAAAACGATGTTATAATTGTTCTTTCTGAACTGGAAATCGTAATTGTTAGTTTCAGATGTGATATTGACCATCAATAAACAGATTAATCACTTTCTTTTGTGATTTCAACCGTGAACCATAAATTGATTTTACGGTATTTATAGATATAAAAGTCTGATTAAATGATAGTGCCATCAGATATTAACAGTTTTTGTAAGAGGAATAAACTCACCAGGTAACTGTTGCTAATTTTACTATAGAAAAGTGCGATTTCCGTAACGTACATTTACCATTGCTTAGTATGAGTAACATACACTGTGTCAAGTGATATAATCTAATTTGAATTTGATAAATAGATATATATTTGTCCTGCTTCACCACATTTACGAATTAAGAGTTTCTATACGCAGCGGTGCATTTTTTGGTAGGAAAAAGGTTCATAGATAGTCAGATTTATTAGTGCACTGATATTAATATTAACCGTATATTTTGAGTTGAATTTACACTTATATCACCGATACTTTCGATTAGTATATTGAGACAACTTGCGGCAACGCTCTTGGAAAAGTAATCTGTGTTTCATTAAATATATGAACGAGGGTCAAAGCGAAGACTTTGCCTGTTGGTAATTATACTGAAAGACACTAATCTACTTTGAATTCCCCTTTAACGTCGTATACAGTTACTTTTCATTCAGGTTTCAAGCAATTTTCGTTTTTGCGGATTTTTTTTAACCATGGACGTGAATCATATCGAACTGAGTCTTACATGTCTAAAAGCCATAAATAATTTCAGTTTTAATTAAGTGTGTCTACCAGCAGACGGATATACTGCTGCAAACAATCATGAAAGACTGAATAACGTTTATGGTGAGGAGATAATCGGCGAGAGTAATGTCCGAAGGTGGGTAAACATAAGTGGGAGAAACTTGTGTAGAAAACAAAACTAGAAGTGGACGTTCAGGGAAAATTATAACAGATGAAAATAACTCAATGATTTTGCGTAGCGCAGATCGTCGTCTCACTGTTGCAGAAATGTAAACGGAAAGGATGTATGGTAACAAGGTTAATCAGCCGACGATCTGATCAACTGCGATACAGGAACGTACCTGCAAAATAAAATGCTTATCAATTAACACAGGATACATGAGGTACGAGCTAATGAAACAATGTGAAGCTCAGAAGCACAACTTTCTTGACTTTCTTGCCCCGAGTTGATAGTTCGTGTACAATTTTGCCAGTCATTTCATTTGTAGTGCATCTTGTATTTCACATACATGCCCATCTCTAGTAATTTTACAGCTTTGAACTTCCACCCCATTGCCTGACTAGCTTTGTACACAGATGTCATAAAACCATACGATTGTTGGCGCTTGAGAGATTATTCCAGCACAAACTCGATGAGATAAGCATTGTAAACGTGACACAGCAAGATGAAGAACTATCAACCATTTGCTTATGAAATATATCCCTTCCAACAGCACATCCCTTGTATGTAGGGCGCTCAAAAATTTTGTACATATTGATCTAAGGAATTATTCGATTATAACGAGAATAGGGAAATTTATTTCGTGTACACAAATATGTATTTTGAGATACTCGTTTTGAAAATAGTCGCAGAAACAGGGTGGTCGGTGGGATAAAATTAAAATTATGCATTTTGGTGGGACGTGTCACCAATACGAGCATATTCCAATACGATCCAAATGAAATACTGAATTATAAGTTTCTGACATTTAGGGTAGGAGACATGTTCATTTTATATTAGTTTATTGAAGCTTCATTTTATTTTATTGTTTCATTTTCTTGGTTATTTTATTTCGTATTCACCAACGTATCTTTTGAAGTAATCGTTTTTACTGTTAACGTAGTAACACTGCCGCTAAGCAGCCCAAAATTCGCTAAAATGGAATTTCCAAGAGGAAATGTCCCAACATTTCTCTATATTTCTTCACCACACATGCGAACAGTGCCATTTGAAATCACATTCAACTACGTACTAACCGAGGTACGAATCATAAGTTTCTGACAAATATGTTAGTAGCTGTGGGTACTTTTATGAAAGTCTGCAATGCGAATATAACTCCTAGTGTATTAGATATACTAGAGAAGTTCATGACTGTATGATTGAAATAATATTCATGTGGTGTGTCATCATCGCACTGTTAACATTATATGCATTCGACTAGGATCCGTGACATAACCGCTACAAATAAAGTACTTTTATCTCAAAGCGTAGTACTACGTCGATATACGCTGTGGTCCAAATGTAATCTCACTACGTCATAATAATTTAAAGTGTTAAACTTTTCCCCAGAAAGAAATTCCTATCACAGAATATTTAATTTACATTTTTATCATCTGTTTTTTTTTGTCCTGGCGTATCTATTTAATTATCATCACCATCATCACAAGGATCTATTGCAGAAACATCATCCTGTATGCTTGCGCATTATACTCTTGTCTTGTGAATTCTAAAGCTACTTGTTTCCTTGTCCATTCTTATAGTTTTTTCTTAATTTTTTGCTCTTTGCTAAACTTTATTAAAATGCCATGTGTTCTTGCGTTGACTAAATTCTGTTTTTCCAAGAAATCAATAATTATTCCTTTGTGTGTGTTGTCCTTAATAAGAGTAGCATTTCCTCGTTTTCCACTTGGATTACTGGCTTTTCTTTTCATGACAGACACTGCTGAAATATGACAATGACTTGCTAAGTTTGAAGTTCCACGCACTCTGTTCTGAATAACCAGAGATGTAAGGAAAGAAACCACTTAAAATGTTGGTATAGGTAGGTATGACAGTCAGGATAGGGAAGGCCTAGACCAGTCGTAGGGTTATTTCTTGACACACTAGCAACCAATACGCGATAATATTTATGCTTTGTTTTATTCTGACTAATCTGTTTCTATGTAATATAACTTATCTTATAAAACATTTTGTGTTTGGTTTTATTTTGTTTATTATAATGGAATATACATAGCAAATTAAACGTATGCATAACGAACAAATACTGGTGTATGAACTACATCCAATTTTGTGCTGTAAACTGAATCACAACCCCACCTTTTTTGGGGGGGAACTGCTTCATATTTTTGTCACCAGGTAGCCGTATTACTTAAACATATAGAAACGTAAAATGTCTACTATCCCGTATTGGACCATATCTCATATTTTCATCTTCTCCTTTATATACTGACGCAAAAATAGTCTAAAACCCAGAACGAAGTTTATAGAATAATTTCAAGTTAGTTATTTTCATGCTTTGCTAGTGTTTTGTAATATACCAAAAGTAAATTACATTTGTTGATGCTAATATCGATGCGTGAACACAAATTCTCTACATCAAAACAACCTAAGAAATTAGGTCCAACCCAACTTTATATCGTATGGATAAAAACTGGTACCGATTAGGATAACTAAGATTACAACTTTAAAACCAGCTAACTTGTATAGCCCAAAATGTTTGGATGAGAAGGAGATCATTACTAAACCTGAAGGTGTATTTGGACAAACTTGTATAGTTAAAAAATAACAATCATGATACGATTCAATGGAAATGTATGGAGATATTCGAAGATAATTTTTGACAGATCAATATTTTGTTATATAATTTACTTAAGCATCTGGTACTGTTAATGCAAAACATGGTGCGAGGGTACATATTGGAATCAAATGGACATTAATGATTTTGTGTAGCCTTTAGAAAAAAAATAGTGCGAATGTCGCGATAACTATGAGACTAATTTTCAAAAAACATATTTCAAGTACTAGTCAGTGTATTTCAATCTCAAGTGATCTAAGGCAACATTTTGAGACATATGGCCGAGGAAGTATTCCTCGATTTATATCTATGTTAAGTATCGATTTGCAAGTATCTGATGAGATTTCTGAGTATTCTCAAACATAAATTCACTGTCCTCATAAGGTAAGATTTGTATGAAGTATCATCATGTACTGGTAACTTCTGGTGCACGGAGATCTTCTGCAGTAGCTCTCACTGATTTTTCAGTAGCAACATTCATGTCTTTGAACCTGATGTATAAAACTGTTATTTTCCAAATACGCAAATGATTAAGCAATATCTAAGCACTTTGGTATATTATGGTTTCTGTGTTTTGTGAGAAAATCATCTTTAACAGCGTACCGCCTTCTTTCCTCAGCCGGATTATGATCTACCACTGCCTATCTGAAGAAACAAAGGAATACATATTAGCTATAATAAAGCAACAATGTAAACAAAATATATCTTTAATTACAACATGCATCAATACGGGCCAAAACGGAACGAGGTGACCGAAGCCTGGAGGACATTTCATAATAAAAAAAACTCAACAGACGGTACGATTTACCGGTATAATATGAATAATAAAATCAGGAAGAAGAAGATGGACAGGCCTTATAGCGCGGATGGGAGAAAACGATGCTATTCCATCTTGGTTCGAAAACCGGAGGGAAGAAGACCGTTGTTAAGATCAACACATAATTAGGGTGACAGTATCAAAATATATCTTTAAGTGGTAGTTGTTCAAGAAAACCGACTTTAACTTGTGCGGATATAATCCAATAGCGAACATTTCTTACTGCGGCGATGAACTTGGGAGTTCCGTAAACAATAGGGTTAGTTGGTTATTAATTTATAATAAGTATTACATGATTGTCAGAGAATTTCAATGTAAGCTTTAAAGGGGCTTAATAATGATTGCAGCGGGCTCCCTAGCAGCCAACGCAAATCTTAAACCCAGTTTTCGTATATGAAAGCACATTTCTACAGTCGTACTTGTGTGCATAAATTCGCTACCTTCCTGATACATTACGCAACATGCTGTTGTAATTTGTAAACTATTGGGTTCTGCTTGTATTACAGAATGGTCACGTAGCTCCTAGCAGAGATTTTCCTTTCAAGAACAACCCATAAAGACCAGATAACGGCACGACATTGCAAGCAAAATTATTTTATCTCCTTCAGAGTTCATTGTTGCTTTATAAAGGACTATGTTGCAAAGACTCTTTGAAATGTACTCAACGATAAACACGCTTGTTGAGGTGACAGATGTAAATATGCACACGTCGTATAAACGTACGTATATAATGCTTTTGATTTTCCACCATTTCTATTGCTAGCACCATTGAGTCAGGTTTTGCGTGAGCACCAACCACTAATATTTAGTTATATCGTTGCATCCCCAAGACTGCGATTATTCATTATTTGAAGTTTTGAACATAACTTGATGCAAACGAGTGAATCTGTTGTCTATTTGATACTGTGTTGAGTTGGAGACCTACAGTTTAGATTTCGTTCAAATATGCCATTACTGGCACGTCTCTTTCCCCACAGGCATCTGCTATCACGGCAGTTTGATGTTATTCTGACTTTTGGTAATATGCCGGCATTCCTTCGAATTACGAGTTTCGTGATACACCACAACGACTTGCGTGCTATAATGAATACAGAAGCCCGGAAGTATAATGAAATAGAAAACGCAAACCATTTGGCATTCCTTTATGTAGTATTAAACTTCTATTAAACTATTAAACTTCTATTAAATTTCATCAATGACAATAATACGATAAAACTTGTATATGGGCCAGTCTAGTAACATTGGACCCGTCACAATTTGCCCCATTGCTATTAAAATCCACGCCCATACCGCGACTCAAACCCAGACCATAGAGAACTTAGCCTACCGCCGCAGACCGCACGGACAATAATACGAGATAAAGTTGTGCTACAAATACAACAGCGTCTACTGAAACTTCACATTTTGCTCTTCTTGATCCCGTTGTGGTTATAGTGTGATCGGATTGAAATTTATTTGAAAAGCTGTGTAATCTTCTTAGATTACATGGTCCACTCCACTATTTCAGGTTAGTTGTCAGTTATGCAATTAATTTGGGCCTTGGACCTTTTTTGTTATTATTATTTGTAAATGATTTGCCTCCTGTCATAACATTCTCCAACAAACTTATTTTTGAAGGTGATTTAAAAATCTATTGTAGTATTTCCTTCGAATGTGACGCGGTCTCCTTACAAAATGCAATCTTCAACTGGTGTAAAACAAACATGGAATTATTAAACATTAATAAATGTAGTGTAATGTCTTATACGAGAAAAACAAACTATTTTATATTGGAATACAAAGTTAATGACTCTCCACTAGTTCGAGTCGATTCTATTACTGATCTTTGTGTAAGCATTAAATCTAACCTGTCATTCGACATGTTTATAAATTGCCTTGTTGGCCAAGCTTACAGGAACCTCGGGTTTGTATTGAGGTTAACTAACGATTTCTCGAATATTGATGTCTTAAAAACTTTATATTCAGCGTATTTTAGATTAAAGTTAGAATACGCTCCAATATTATCAGATGATAATTGTCATCTTCAAGAATGTTCTGAGATTGGTATATTTAACATAAATATGTAATAATTTCATTCTTATATAAAATAATGAATACTTTATTCAGAATACGTTACCATGCAGCTCCAAATATGTATATTACATCTATGTGTATATGTAGAAAATGTCATATGTGTATCAACACTCCCATTGAATCGGCAGTTTGAAGAAGGCAATAAACGACAAAAATGTGAAAATCTACTTTATGCCGGATTTGATATCTGGAAGCGATGGCGCATCTATACAATACACAAAGAAAGAAAACAAAACATTAGTAAAACCTTCAAAAATAGGTGCGAAATAGAGATAGGCAAAACTAGCGTAGCAGCCATTTTTCACTGCTACATGGTATAAATTGCTGGGATAAATAACAGTTACTGGCTTAGTTGCTACTTTTCTCAGAAGCTTGTTAATGGTAAAACACATTGTTTCCTGTTTTCTAAACAAACAGAACTGCTGGGAGAGCGGAACAAAATGGCAGAGACTTGTCTGCAGAGAGTACAACCATGACGTATGAACTCTACGGATTAGTAGCGTCTGTTACTCGTTTACGGAATTGATATAAAGAGCTTTCAGAAAGCATTGTGTGATAGTTGGCTATGTGAAGTAACGGATAAGGCGTTGGAGTTGTAATTCATTGGTCCCGGGTTCGATACCGGTCCATCGCAAGTTTTTAGTTTTAAAATTGTTTATATTTTATTTATATCTTAAATAGATTATTTTGAAATGTTATTGTTTAATTTGTTTTATAACTTTATTTGCATTTAACGTTTTTTCTAATATTTTCCGTTTATTCTGATTCTGTAGTCCAATTCAGATTTAATAAAATGGTAAAAAATGGGTATGGCATTGAACTTGGGATTCAGTGGTCCCGGGTTCGGTACTCCTTCACCTAAAGTTTTTTTTATTTTTAAGAGAAATTCCTTTTTATTTTGTAATTTCGAAGGAAAGCTCTGGTCTTGCGATTAGACTTTTTTCTTCCTTTGAGGCAGTGAAAACAGTACGCCAATTAAAAAGTCCATAAAATTCACATAGTTTAAAAAAAATGAACCACCAATTTGAAGAAGTGAACAAACGCTAAAAACTCGAAATTAGTATTTTTCTAAAAACGCACCTCAATATATACTCGCTTATCATAAGGTAGAAGAAAAGAACGATAGCTAGTTACAGAATGATTTATCTGGCCTTGGAGGTATTAGTCATTCTGAAAAGGGGAACAAGGCCACTAGCGTCTCAAAACAAGAAGTCCTATTTTCTAATGTCTGAGAAAACACGATTCAGTCGCATGTGCAATAAAAGAGAACCCAAACTGATTTTACCAAACTTACCACTAATTTTATTAAATTTCCTAATGCGTTTATATAATAATAAATCACAGTCAAATCCAATCCACTACTGGATGAGGCCTCTTCCCGAAGGGAGGAGCTGGTCTACTGCTCCCACGATGACCAGACGTGTTGGGAGACGAGAGCCGAAGTTCTCACTGTGATCACCACTGTATTTTATGCACAGCAGCTCCCCAATTGTCCTCACGATGCTGGGTCAACACCGACAATTTTGAGCCCCCACCGGGAATTGAACCGAACCCAGGAAAGCTCGCACTGAAGTCGAGCGCTCTACCGACCGGGCTACGCAGGAGTTCAATGCATTTCTCTTTTCATTTATAAATTTAAAACAGACAAAGAAAATCACACTATGATTCGATCTTCGGTTCTCCGTATTAGCTTTCCGACATGCTACCAATCCACTAAATTGATAATTGGAAACTGTCTGCTTGTCAGTCTGATTTGCGGTGAAGGAGTAATGCGCCTGTGCGAGAATGATCCCACCGTAATAGGAGTCCCTTGTACTTGAGACACTACTACAGGGCACTTCTGACTAGCGACAGGAATAATGCATTGTGAAAACACGAGTTAATCGTGCGTGCAATAAAAAAAAATACTGTACCTGACTTATCTAACCTCCACATACGTTTGTTGTCTAATCTTATTAAATTTCATAATTCGTTTATATGTATAAAAACAAGAGAAACGTTATTTTCATTAAAAGAAAACTACACCAGGTTTCGATCCAGGGTTACTTGCATTAGTTTTCGAACATGCTATCAATACACTAAATTGCCAACTTGATGCATTTGTTTGAAAATACTATTTACTGTTTCGCAGTAATGTGCATGCGCGAGGATGGCTTAGTTCTTCCTGTCGCTAGTCGCAAGTTATTATACTAATTCAGCACGAAACAATTACGCTGTCCCCTACCCACCATACAAACCGCTTTATTCTTTCCTGATTTAATTGTGTTTTGATGTACTGTTTGTTCTCCACCAGTAAATCGAAGCTCCGATAATTACATAGATTTTACAACAGTTATGGTAGGAACTAAATTACCTTCGTCCATATATCTGCTGCACATGTAACAGGATACAGGTAAATAGGTTAATCTAAAATATTGTTTTAAACTTCTTTTTCACAGACGGGAATAACTA
>JAGDQP010030284.1:0-17285 GCA_022664845.1 Lepisma saccharinum | reverse complement strand
ATGTCTTCTTGTTTTTCCTAACTGTTTATGAGATATTATATGTGGTACGTTCAAAACGTTTTGTCAAACACTGTGTTGTTAATGACTTCAGGGGATATGTTTCAAGTAACTTGTTATGGCACTCTCTGTTCGGCTGTCTGAATGACCATATGAATGTAATTTGTTGCTTTTGTATGTTACAAGCACTTCTGTGAGACCTGTTGAGCCAGATAATAGTGCTGCACTGCCATTAAAATTTTAAGAAGGGAAATGTTCCTTTTGGTTGAACGATCCAACGGCTACGGAGTGCATAGGGACTCTGCTTCATCCTATAGAACAATCCGGAGATGGTTCAACTAATTTAAACGTTGACGAGAGAGCAATGTCCTCGGAGTGTCGTTCAAAACTTCTAAGAATTATGAAATGGCGGACGAAGTGTACATATTTGTGATAAACAGTCAACCAATTACTGTCTCAGAAGTTGCTAAGACTTGCAACATAAGTTTTGGGTATTGAGCGACCTTAGCTCAGTTGGTAAAGCGTTGGCTTGTCAATGGGGAAAGTCCTGAGAGTGATCCCAGAGGCCGACCATCCTGACAGAGGTTTTTCCAGGATTTTGCCTCAGTCACACTAAGCAAATGCCGGGATCTACTGGCTAGACCTTGGCTAACTGCCTTCCATCATCCTCTGCCCCACTCTTTTCTGACCTAAGTCTCAAAGGCCATAAATAAATTCAAATTCAATCAGTTTTGGGACAGTTCATTCCTTCTCGCGCGAACAACTGCGCATGAATAAAGTTTCTGTGAGATGGACACTTTGGATGCTCAGTAACCCTAAGGTACTGGCAAGAGCGAACATTGCTTTCCTGGACTGATCGGCTCCTGGTCCAAACTACTTCTTTCACAGAATTGTAACTGAAGATGAAATCTGAGTACATCTCTATGAACAAAATCTAAACGAGCAATCCAACAGTGAAACGATTCCTCATAATCCTATTTAAAAACAAGTGTGCAATTATCATTAGGGAAGATACTTCTGTCTGTGTTCTGAGAATCCGAAGTTCTGCTTGCTGACTTTCTGCATCGAGAAAAACAAACATCACAGGGAAATACTACGCTGAATTACTAACTCAACATCACAAGAAAATCAAATCCAGCACGAGAGAAATGCTCTCCTGTGCGTTATTGTTGTTGGGATGATAATTCTTCAGCACACACATATCCAAAATACAAGTAGCCAAAGTATTTTGGTTTTGAACGTCTTTTCTCATCCACCCGATTCTTCAGACATTTCCCCATACGACCTTAATCTGAAAGACCTCCTTCGTGGTACATTTTCAGAAGAAGTTGGTGATCTGGAAAAATGCAGTGACCGTATGGTTACACCGTCCGACATCTTGTTACATCCAAACTTGTTGTCCTGTTGCTTTGACTAAAACCGCTACGGTTGCGTAACCGTAAACCTTTTTTCTTTACCTTCCAACGCATGATTATGCAACCGCATCGAGTTGCGATAGTACTTGCGACCATATTTATTTTAATAAGTGCAATTTCGTGTGTAGTGAGGATTTCTAACATACAAGGCAGGATTACCTGAACTACTACCATTGTGACAGAAAGAGGCATTTTTGTTAACTTAACTATCTATACAATCTACGAGCATTCCAGGTAACAACATGAAATAGTCGTACGTGTATTAATAATAATATAATAATGTCTGTTCCTACTCATCGTGAATTAGGTAATCTTGCCAAATTTTACCTATAAACATAAAATAAGATACATGTATTTATCTTTAGTTAGAATGATTGAAGTGCTATTTTTGTAAATAATTTTGTAATTACTTTGTAGGGGCCTGAAGGAGACTTAATGAAAAGTCTTCAAGATGAATTGGAATCCCGCTTAAATCAGTTGCAGCAACGCATCACGACCCTTCGAACGGAATCGGAAGAAGTATGGAAGACATTAGAAACAGCAGAGAAGACACTTCTGGATATGCTCAGTGCAAAAGACTACGACTGCAGTAGCTACTTTGGAAGTGAGGAGCGAGTGGTACCTGCACCAAAACCCCCCGAGACGCTGTCCCTGAAGCTCCGAGCGGACCGCCAGGAAACAGAAGAATTCTACCTCACAGTAAGATATTTACGGAGTGTAAATTCTAGTTTATTATTATAATTATGTAGATATTACTACGTGAAAGAAGGTATACTTATAATTTGTGTTCTGCCGGTAACAGTAGATCGTTTAAATAACTGTCAAATGATAAACATTATTTTTGTATCACTTCCGATAGAAAATGAAAAATACTTTGGGTTCTTTTGAGCATTAGGATTTCTTAAAAATATGACTTTGTACGTCGCTAATGCCTCTCTGGAATGTTGGAATATAATTTTTGTACTTTGACTAAGATCGTAAATTAACTTTGTTGGTGAAACTGATAACAACTAATGTAAACTATTTTATGGCACTGGTGAAAAATTCAGACGCGGAAAGTTTGGCTCAGACAGGAACCTTAAACCAAAGCAGCCATCCTGAGATTGCTTTTAGCATCAGCAATGTAACATTATAACTAATAATAACGCTATTTTATTTAATTTAATTTAATTACTGATGATAATGTATACAATTTAATGATGTGTATACATACAGTAATATTCAAGAATCGATTTCTGCTGCGTTCTTTATTCTTAGTATTGGCTGAGTAACAACGTGTCTAATATGGAGCAGATCATATAATCTCAGTTAATCCAGGTATACAGTATCAAATAAATAACACATCAGTAGTAATTATTTAACCAGATGATTATTCTCTATATTACCAATGTCATCTATATTAAAACCCATCGCTTTTTTATAGTAGATTAGTATTCTTTCAAGGCATACAACTTCTCATCTCAGAAATTAAAGAAATATTCGAGTTGCTATGAAATCTTGGTCCATAACTTCAAGTCATAATTACATCCAATATTTGAGTATTATTGATCCATTCATTTTGTGTAGTCTCAATAAAAAAGTATTTTGCATAAGTCTGTCCAGTTGTAAACTATAATGTGATCATAAAATAATTTGCCCCTTAACTTTCCAATGAAATATATCTATCAGTCTTACGTATGGTGGACCTTTATTTCTTCTATGTTGAAAATACATTTTAAGCTGTTAACACATTCGGTCAATTTGTTTTCTAATATGTATCGTATGTAAATTAAATGTTGTTTATTTTTCTGTATATATTTTCTCTCTTGTTTCTTTTCTTTTTTTTTTATTTTACATTATAATTTTGGAAATGTTCTTCATCTTATATTGTTGGACAAAGCGTTGTTACATTCAGTTCACGGAATCTCACAAAACATTATTTGTAGATCCAGAGATTTGCGATCCACATGTTGGAAACCATTAGTTCCATTCCTTATTCGATATACCCGTTTTATTTTATTTTAGAGTATGTGTTTTTTGGGTTTTGTTTTCCTTGTAGTTAAGTTTTCCTGAGGGGGGATCGTGTTACATGAACTTCTTTTTGTATCTAGGCGTATCATTTGTATCTTTTTGTATTGTACGTTTGGTTTCTGGAAAGGACGGTAAATCAGGTATTATTTTTCTTCTATACTTACGAGCTTAGCAGACTCACTGTTCAACGCTCGTATATTATAGGTCACAACTGAGCATATGAATGAAAACTAGTATTTCCTTAAGTCATATACAAATGTTGTGTCCGTATCTGTATCTCTATAATGTGGTGGTGTGTATCTAATTTGAAAAAAAAAAAACAAAAAAAAACGTAAACTTCTATTTTGTTTCCATTTCAGAAATTTCGAGAGTACATTCTAGGAACAAGTCGGATAGCGAGGCTTCATGCGAAGTACGATCACATCAGAAAAACGCTGTTGGATTCCAGTCAATCACCTTCATCGTTAAAACTCCACAAGACTCAAATATTGCACAATAAACCGCGCCGGAAACGACTGCTCAGGATGCAAATGATTGGACAGCCTAAATTGTTTGGAGGAAGTTTAGAAGAATATTTAGAAGCCACGAACCAAGAAATCCCTCTCATTATGAAAAGTTGTATTCGAGTGATCAATCTTTATGGTGAGTGAAGTAGTAGCGAAGTATACAGAGGTAACGCTTAGAAAGCTTTAATGATCCGATCACCGTCATGGCGTAGGTTGCTGGTTTGGGTCAACATTGGACAATTTCACAGGTTCAAACCCTTCTAACTCTTTTTTTAAAGTCTCTTCAGGCAAATATAGGCCCAGGGACCTATTTTACGAAAGTACTTTGCAACTTTTCACTCTTCAGTTTGCATTTCCGGAGGACTGTCTCAAGAATGCTAACCTCCCGTCGCAAACTCCCGTTCTCATTCAGTCACTTTTGTACCATTTTGTGCAAGGAGTATGACCATACAAGACAATATTAAAGTGTTAGTGGAGTTTTGACACCCTAAGGTAAGCAACCAAACAACAGTACACATAAAGATTGTGGCAGGGGTTAGCGCTCTTGTGACAGTCCTTTGGAATTGCATACTGAAGAGTAAAAAGTTGCTCAGTACTTTTGTGAATCAGGCCCCTGGTCTCTACCTTTTTCTCTGGAAAATATGATTGCCCAAGAACGTCATCCCTCAGAACTAAGACGCGTTTGGATGTAATTTTAATTCTAAATAGAAATGTACGCTCTCAGATTCATAGAAAGTGGATTATTAAAGAATTCTCAGTGCAACACTGAATTAAATTACGTCTCAATCTCAACAAGTTAAAATGTTCCGTTTTAAATCTTAAGTGATATTCGGACTCTAAGTATTTATCATTGTCGTTTTTCTATAAACTCGAGTGTACTTTAATTATGTTATGTAATGTAACGTAAAATAATTTCCATGTTTTTTTTATTTATTTATGTAATACAGCATATAAACACTAATTTACACTAGGCTTTCACATTAATTTTTTAACGAAATTTCATACGTGTAGCAGGACGTCTGGTTGGAAATGATTCTGTTCTGTTGATAACCTTGGTATTCTCATGTAAAATAAGTTATTTTTAATCTACTATTCGGTTTGGTTCCGCATACAGGAAATAGGAAGCGAAAAGTTTCGTGCAAAGATTACTCTTTATTGTGTTGTAGAAAAATATCGTCAAGTGTTTAGCGTGTAGAAAAGAGTTTATGGAATACGGTATGGAATCACCTTGTGAGAGGTTAAAGAAGGAAGAACATCTATTCCTGATGATACGGACAAACAAATTCACGCTTTTGTCAAGCCGCCAATTGAGGTTTCTTTCACTTACCATAGCCCATATTGAAGATGCATCTTCGACAGTTGGTAAAATACAGTTTGAAAAGTATGTACGGAGAGCTTTATTATTAATTGTGTCAGTAAACATATATTAAAGAAGTTATCAAAAACGACGCGAAAATCCAGTAGTTGTTGAACCCAAGGTTGTAAGGGTGTCTTCCTCCAATGCGATGTCTTGAGCTCAGGGTTGAATATGAGTTCTGGGTTCGATGCTTAGATGGTGGATAGATAGCTTTAGCTGTAGGCGACATACACGTGCCCTACTACGTAACACGGACGTCAGGTCTGGGCGTGCTAAGATATGTGCTGGGATAGCATAGCGGAAGACTTGTTTCTTTTTTAAGTATTCATGTAATGATCTGTTCTGTATTTTCAACTAGGAGGAATAAATTAACCATTACCTATTCACAAAGTGTATTAGTGACTATCCGTAACATCCAGGGAGATAATACAATCGTCTTAAGAAAAGAATATGGTTTCACAAGTTTCCTTATCTTAGGAACATTAAGTAGAGTTATGACGCAAACTTTCTAGTGGATGCCTGATCAAATATCATAAATCACATGTAATAGCTCGACACGATCAAACGAAATAGTGACTGAATAAACATTTCACCAACTGGGATAAAGTCTAATGTCCACAGTGGTGGATCATTCCCACGGATGAAACAGAACAGAAGTCCGGGATTCAAAAAATCACAATATCAAATACATTATTTATTGGCGTTGTTACAAATTGTTTTAAAATTTGTTAAAGCAAATAATAGACATAAAGAAGTATTTCCTTAATGCTTTTCTTGGTTCTACTTTTAATTAAAAAAGACACAGACATACACTGTTAACTAACATAATACTAGAAAGTAAGAAAGTACACTCCTGCTATCTAACGGACAGATTGTCAATATAAATTAACATTATTAATATGTAAGTTGTATAAGTACATAAAATGACGTAGGAACTGATAACCAAATCAGTTTCGTTGGTAAGTTAAGACATGAAGTTGTCGCTGCTAGGCAACACAAAAAGTCATTATATCATATAAAAATCAAACTTTTACGAACTCTTCCATCTCCCAGATAACTCTCCAATATTGTCATTACCTTCACTTGTCACTTGCGTTCGCTACGTATTATTATTATTATTAATATCATCGTAGTTAATCATTCGGATGCACCGTTGCAGGGCATGTTCTGGTTGATAAATTAACTGTGATGAGATGGCACTTCGCTTAATTTATGGCAGTATTTAGTAGAACTTTTTTTCCCCCTCCGAATAGAGAAATGTGAATATTCACCAAATGAAAGCTAGTGAAACGAAGTAGAATAATCTTAAACATAAGATGACTTTTCTTTTAATATTAACTTAATTTTTATTTTACTTAAAGGGATGTTTTCTATTTCTTTCTAATTTTGTGATTTTTCGGTTGTTTTTAATTTCTTCTTATGGTATTTCGAGTACCATTTTTCTTCATTTTCTTGAACATCATCGGGATCGTGATATTTGAAAGTAAAGAAAAGGTGACAATACTGTCAGGGTTTCAAAACAAGTAATGTAGTAGAACCTATACAGCTAAACCGCGAAGAGTAAATTCAAGACCAACAGATTTAGACGTTGCACATTATTTTCTCTTTTTGGTTGAGCTATACCTTCAGAAATGTTGTACATTGATGGTTTCAGTGATTCATTAGCTTCGAACCAACCAACTGCTGGAAATTACAGTATGTTTTATCACAAACAGTAGCTCTGCGCTAATCTATAAAATTAATTTACGTTAAGTTTTTATCAGTAAGTGGTAGCTTATTGTTATTGTTAATGCTAATTATAATCTTCTTCTTTTCAGGCCTTCACCACCAGGGAATTTTCCGTGTATCAGGTTCTCAAGTGGAAATAAACAACTTCCGTGAATCCTTCGAAAGGGGCGAAGACCCTCTTGCTGACGTCACAGATGCCTCAGATATCAATTCAGTTGCCGGTGTTTTGAAGCTGTATCTTCGTGAACTTCGAGAACCACTTTTCCCCATTATTTATTTCGACCATTTTATGGAATTAGCTCGTAAGTATTTAATCTTCACCATCATCATTTAATATTGTGTTAGATATCAAATCATTAATTGTAAACTAAATTGTCATTTGTTCCCATTTTGTGCTTTTGATTTTACAAGTAATATTTCACCACCGGAGAACTTAAAAAGAGAATAAGAAAAGTTGTTCTTAAAGAACATTGAGTAATGGTTTATTCTTGAGCAGGTAATCTATGCTATTTATGTCGTTATCTTGTTGGTTGGACAGAGTGTCTACAGGCCATGAAAGTCATAAAAAGGTAATGAAATTGAGTCATTGGCCATGACTCTTGAAAGTAAAAAAAAGTGATGAATTCGGTCAGGTAAACCTGGTAACTTTTAGCTATTTTTAATGGTACGAGGGGGTATCCAAAAGTTTTAATTATCACCCGGAAGTTATTGAGCTATGTGTATGAAATTTTGCCGGTGTATTTAGTGGTCCTTATGTACATTACGGGGGAAAACTGAACTCTTTGTGTCCTTTCTTGACCTTCCGCAGGTCGTCATTGTAGAAGTCTGTAGATTGCGTTGAAAACCACTGTCCCACTAACTTTAATGACGTCATTGTGTCGTTAAATAGCCGAACCCGCAATGTATTTTTCATTTCTGAGAACAACAACAGCTACTTATGACGAGACCGGGAGAAGAGAGAAAATACTGCAAGATTTCAATGCTATAGTACCTTGATTTCTCAACCGCAACTTCACTAGGCTAGTGCATTGTCCGTATGGAAACGACACCTTTGGTGAACACACTGTGCAGTCACCCTAGACATGAGTAGTTGGTCGTGAATAATTTTCCATACACTGCTGTAACTAAGATCAGTCTCATTCATGATTATTTGGATGGTTGCTCGTCGGTCTAATAGGATAAAGTTCTCCGCCTTCACTGTGGCAGAATCGTCCTTGAGTGATGGTCTTCCACTTCTTGGAGCGTCTGTAAGGGACATATGGCCAGTTTGAAAATTCCTTTTCTACCTAACAACAGTGTCATATGACAGGCTATCATTTCCATAAACAGTCATCATTTCATCATGAACTTGCCGGGCACGGTTTAACTGCAAATCCAGGAACTCTATCTCGCTGTGAGTTTTCAATTTTCTCCATCGTGCAGATTACTGACATCCTAATACAACGTGTAAAGAACGAAAGGACACAAAGAGTTCAGTTTCCCCCCGTAATGTACATAAGAACCAATAATACACTGGCAAAATTTCGTACACATGGCTCAATAACTTCCGGGTGATAATTAAAACTTTTGGATACCCCCTCGTACATTTGGTATTTTCCTAAATACACAGAAAAATATTCTCAAGCATGTTTGATATTGTGAACTTTTAATGTTACAGTAGAATGTGTTAAGAAATATAGTTACTCACGGGACTCATACCTTGCGATTTCGGGTATGACAACCACGAGATCTCTTGCTGATCCCAACACTTCATCTTTTTGTTGCATCTAAAAGTCATGAATTTTGCTTCTGTGAACCCTATAGATAGGGTTGGAAAATAAACAATAAGGTAGCGGCTGAGCATGAACTAGAGGAGTAGGAGGAGGGCGTAATCAAGATAATCAGCTTCTAGTTTCTCATTAAGTACATAGTTTGACATTGTCTAAAGTGAATCCTAACACTAACTTCCCTAGTCCTTGACATTGTTTTTAACGTCTATATAATTACTGAGAAAATGTTTCTTGTTATTAAGTGCAGCATATAAATATCATAGTTACGTACAGGAATAAAAATATCCTAGACATTAAATAAGGTTGTATGGAATTATTATTCGTAGAGACAAGCAATTTTTTAACTTAAAATTTATCATCATTAAAGGGAGAGAGAGATTGATTCATTCATTCATTCAACCTTATGTACCTATACACTTATGGTAAACCGAGTACAATTTAAAAATACATTTATTAAATTGTTTTTTTTGTGAATATCAGATGCAAATTATGTGTGGATTATCATATTTACGATGATTATTTTCCTTCGATATTATCCAGAGTAATAAATTATAAGAATTGTTTACCTTGTTTACAATGTTATCAGTTAACATAGTGTTAACCAAAATACTTATTTTTTATTTATTCTGTATAAATTTAGATGAGTGATAAGTGATGGGGACTATTTTAGTGAATAATAGTTCTATTTTGTTACATTACAGAACTCGAATCGAAACACGAATTCATCGTGAAGATGAGAGACCTAGTTCAAAGTCTTCCACGATCTGTAGTTATAGTAATGAGATATTTATTTGCCTTCCTCAATCAGTAAGTATAAATAATAGCCATAGATCAAATCGCAATGTTTTTATTTCTCTACTTCAAAGTGTGCAGCTGACCTAGTATATAGAGCTGGGAATGAAAAATGGACTAACCTTTGTTTATCCTACAAATTATCCTGCATGAGAAAAGCAGTGTTGAGTGAGATTAATGAAGAATGCCTGTTTATGGATCAACTTCCCTTTCACAATGTCTGCCTCGCACGATTCACTGGATAAGTCCATTTATTTTATTTGCGATTTCACCTGACCTGAGAGTTTTCCAATATATGGAACCAACTGTGAATTTTTTTCCATTCTTGTTCCGAACATACTTTCCTTATAATAAGAAAATGTCATGGTCCTAAGCAAGTTTCCCGTCATTATTAAGCTGTATCCTTTACGTGTCTTCGACTCCCCCATGCCGTTATGTTTGGTTTGTTATTGTAATTTCGAGCTTTTATTGTTTGCTGCTGCTGCTGCTGCTGTTGTTGTTACGAGCATGATTATTATTACTTAAAAATTAAGACTAGAGAAAAGCACTGATTCTGTTAAATATAAATATGTGCTAACAGGTCAAAATAATTGTTTACACGTTTCAAAGATGACAGCACTATTTTGCATTGTTTTCAGATAGTTTCTTACATTTGATTTATGAGTGAATTTGGTTATTGGATATTTCTGGAAATAGTCAAATTGATATATGTGTAACTCAATTAAATAACTGTCTGATATACTGGCAATAAAGTCCCTAATATTCATTATGTAAACTCCATGTGGAGTTTAAATTAAAATGCCTTACGTGGTTACATCAAAAAGTAAAAAGCCGTGGACCACACTATTTCGCCTGACTAAATCAAACTTAAACAGATGCTAAAGACGAAGGGAAAAACTTAACATTAAAAATTCCATTGGTTTGAGTCACAGGAAGGTTGAACGAGAACCAGTTGTCTTCTGGCTTCTTCCAATCCTAGATTTAGTTAAAGATTTTACCGTTGTCTCTTAGCAGCTGATAAACTTTAATCAGGCGATCGACGACTTTACATAGAATGTAATAGTCTTCAATTTTAACATAAGCATGCATATAAAATAGTAAGGCGTCGCGTCGCATTGAGAAGAAGAAGGAAGATTCAGGAAACTTTTGTTATCTATAAGCTAGTAATTGCACGAAGTCTTCTATTGCAGATATTTATTTACGCATTTGTACCCGAACCTAACTTAATGTTTCTGTGGAGTAGAGCCGGGAATTCTGCTCAATTTGAAAAATTACAGCTGTCGAAATGATAAGTGCTCTCTTCAGCAGCTACCAAACGGTTTAATTGACATAAATCTAGTTATTGGGTTGGTGTAGCTGTGTTTCGACATACCTTTGAATACTGATCTTGTTATTGAAAATAGACTGTAATCTTCTTAATGAATGGATGGCGTGAAGAGAACTGAATCATACTCTTACCATGCATATCAGAAATCCTCACGATACCTGAAATTTAGTTTATTACAGTAAAAATGCTCGCAAGTACTTTTGCAACTCGTGGGTGGTTTCATATTCATGCATTAAAAGTAAGGAAAAGGGGTTATGGATATGCAACCGTGGAGGTCTTAGTCAAAGCAACAGAACAACAGGTACAGATGAAACAGGTTTTTTATTTACAAATTATTTCAATAGTTTTAATCTTATACACAATACATCACTTACCACTCTGATGTCACCACATTCTCATACGTATGGAAAGAAGTGTGACACTGTCCGCCATCTTGTTTCATCTGTATCTGTTATCCTGTTGCTTTAACTAATACCTTCACGGTTGCATATCCATAAACCTTTTTTCCTTACTTTTAACTTACGAATAGGCAACCGCATCGAGTTGCGAAAATACTTGGCGAGCATTTTTTACTTCAGTAGTGCAAATTCGTGTATAGTGAAGATTTCTGACATACAAGGTAAGATTATTATGTAATCTACTTGACTGAAAGTCTGTGTTGATTATTTACTATTGAGCTGTAGGAGAGAATCAACACTGAGAGTGAATCAACACCCTCATCACTTCTACGATCGCTATTAGTACTGCTAGTTGCCATGACACCTCAAATCCCAAGAATACTTGCCACCCCCTTCAACCTGATTTAGATTCAACGATACACTTTACGCGGGGTAGCAAACGACCTTTGAATCTTAGAATTTACCGTTAGTTTTGTGCCATCAACAAACCTGATGCCCAACCTCCGTTCTCGCTAAGTCACATAACACCTGTTTTCATCTGTCCTTTTATATTACAGTAATATATGTTCTACCTTCTACGACCAAGCACACCAACGTGCCCCCCTGTGAGAAGGAGTCTTCATTCATGGTTTGAGCGCTAACATGAAACGCAGTTACAATATTTCTAAAAAAAAACATTATATCCTCTCTATTTTTAATAATAATAAAAACTTGCCCACGTATAATACATTCTCTGAGCTCTGATGTAGATCGTCTTCCGTGCATGAAACTAGACACAATCGACACTGAAACATCTGGCTCATGATGTGGTCTTCTATGAAATTATAATTGTGATGTTATCATCTATAATATAGGCCCATCTTGCTAACTTCATCTGGACCTGCGCACTTCCATACCTCAGCCTGTTCAAAGACTTCCATACTAACTATCCGTCATCATGGCCAGGTGCTTTTGCTGGCTATTGTTTTCCAAACAGAGGAGCTGGGATCCTTTATTTTAGGCAACTGTAGCGTAGCCTTTTCTGCTGGAACTGTAAGTTCCTTTGATGTTCGTAAAAATCTTCATTAACTCGTAACACGCCATCCATCTCCTTACCCCCACAATATAAAATTATCCCTACATCCTTTTTTTTTTCTATTCGTGTGACACTCATTTTCTTTCAACACAAAACCTTGAACCATCCTCTCCCGAAACGTAAACGTAAAATTTTGGATAATTGTTCCATACTTTCATTCGTCGTGCAGTCGGTGTCACCACCATCATTGTAATCACTACTAGTCTCCCTTCGACATAATTTACTACGTATGGGATACATTGGAATATAGTCAGGAAATCGTTTGTATAAATATGGCAGATTTCACTTTTTCCGCGTAGTATGGCGGAATATTATCCTCATGTGTGATTTAATATTAGGACTTAGTTGTATGATGAGTAAAAGTAACTTATGTGTTTTTTTATTGCCCTCTACAGCTTGTCCGAATTTAGTGATGAAAATATGATGGATCCTTATAACTTAGCCATTTGTTTTGGACCAACGTTAGTTCCTGTCCCAGAGGATAAGGACCAGGTGCAGTATCAGAATCTGGTGAACGAACTGATCAAAAATATTATTCTCTTCAATGAGGACATATTTCCTTATGACGGTGGACTCTTGTATGAAAAATACATTAGCAAGGAACCAGACGAAAAGTAAGTGAATCACATTTTAATTACGATTTCTTCACACCTGTATATTTGTTTTATGTATTATTTTTTTCTAACTGCGAAGGTAAAACATTCATCTTGTACAGTCAACGCCAAAATTTTGTACCCAGTCATAAAATTTCGTCTCCAAATAATTTTGGAATGGATTTGAGTACAGGTGGTGGTGGTTGTTGTTTTAAACATTTGCATATAATAATGAATTGTATTTTATACGAACCATCAGAACCCCCTCCCCCCCAAGTCATTACAGAATGACTAAATATTTAACTCTAAACGATAGGTTTCAAATGAATTGTCCCCCAGGACCTCTCTCCTAAATCCGCCCATGTTTCAAATAGAGAGTACTTAACCTCTACAGAGGTATTTCGTCGTATATCAGCTCTATAGAGCACAGCGAGACCAGCTTGCAGCTGTAGTGAGTGAGAGCATTAAATTACATTTCTTGACTTAGTCAAGTTTCCTTTTCTGGGACAGAACCGCCGTTGCTCAGTGGTAGAGCGTTAGCGTATCATTCGGGAGGTCGTGGGCTCGATCCCAGCGGCCGACCATCCTGACTGAAATTTTTCCAGGGTTTTCCTCAACCACCAGGCAAATGCGAGGATAGCACCTTCAACATAGGCCCTGGCCAACACCTTCCCAAATCCTGTCCCCTGAGCCGTATATGCCTAAAGGCCATAAATAAAATTAAAAAAAAAATCCTTTTCTGGGAGCGGGTTTCAAGATCAGATCGTCTTCTAGACAGTAAGTAAGATGTTAACATATGATTTAGGGTTGAAATTTTGTAAACCTGGTACCATAATTTCGAAGATTTGACCATTTTGTTTAAAAAGTTGAGGTGCTGCTGCTGCATAGGTACTGTGGGTCCTATCTTTAGAAGTTTACCCTCTCGTTTAGGACACTAATATTTCAATCAATCCAGACAAAAGTTACAAGAATTTCTAATTTCGTATTAGATATGAAATTCCAACGGACGTTCGGTCACATTTTTTACATATTAAGAAAATTAAAAGCAACATTTTTTTTTATTATTTGTAGTGTCCTGTGAGGCTAAATTGAACTACTTAACGATACCCGTCCTTTATACAAATTTTCATTAAACAAATTATAGTTCTTAACTATGATACTTAGTCATATCTATCAAATTCTATTAAGTTTGATTATTGTATATGTTCTTTTCCTTCTATATTCCTTGTTGATTATCTTTGATTTGACTAATTTATCAACACATAGATACTGTCAGTGTAATCATACGTATATTTTTCTTTCAGTGACGTTGGAGATTCGCCTTCTGATCATGTACAGGAAGATATGGATTCAGAAGTATACCCGTCAGAAGACGGTAAGTTTCAAGTGTGCATGTATGAGCGAGTAAATTTCATTAAATACATTTTACCCCACCGTTTGCATGCATTACCAGTAACAATAGTTATTGTTCCTGGCCTACAAATTAAACATTATCCTGCAGATGCACTGTAGATAATTTTTTTAAAAATTTCTTTCGTAGATTCGTGCAGTAACAGTGAGAAAAGGAGTAGTCCAGTTGAGAGTGGGTATTCATGAATAATAATAAGAGCATTTAAGTTGTTTGCATTCAATTCTAAAAGTGAAGATTTAGTAAGATTTGTTTCCAACATCAGCATTATAATTGTTACTGTACTTCTTATTTTAGCCATTTAACACTATTCATGTAACATACATGATACGTCGTTCTATACATTTAGCGGCCTGAGCCATAGATGCCTAAAGGCCATAAATAAAAATTCAAATTCAAAATTCTAGACATTTCTTACTTCAGATAATTACATTGATAGACAAATTGAACGAGGAATACAAAATTCAATTCTTCTGAAAGAGACTAAGAAAAAAAAAGCTGATAGTACCAGATTTATCGTTACCCATAATTTATGGTGTCTCCAAAGTTCAATCCTAAAATATCTTGGATACTACCTATTAGGAAAATACCTTGCAAAAAGTTATAAGTAGTCAAAATTACAGGTTTAAATGGACAGCGAGTATCAGCCATGACGTAAAAATACAGATCCGTCCCTTAATAAACGCGGATAAGTAAAATATAGCTTCAATTAATGGTGCAGACATGTACAATTCCTGTAAACGAGGAAGTTATGTAGTTGTTTTCGGTCGACAACCTGTCTGTTTATGAGAATCACAAATTCATCAGTACTCTGTGTCGTCCTCGTGCCTAACATATTTGTGTATCGTCTATGGTTTTATTCACCTTACATATACAGATATTATCTTCATAGTCGCCAACACTTGAGATACAATTCGAAACTTGATATGCCATTCCATTACAGTAGAGGTTTCGTATATCATTCTTCGAGATGGTGTTTCACGCTTGCTGCACCTGGAATGTCAGATGATTGTTGTTGGTTGCGGATAAGTCTGTCGAATCTTGTCTCACGTAGGCTTAATGGGTGAAAGATCTGGCAATCGTGTGGGTCAGGGTAACACGAATAGATCTTGAAGAGCAGATTCGGTTGTTGCTGCGGTATGGGCACGAGCATTATCGTGTTGAAACAGAACGATCTCAATAGCGTTCATGAATGGCGGCGCGATGGGTTCGATCACCATTCCGATGTAAACATTCGCTACCGTAGTGTTGTTATCATAGAAAATCCTTCCCTGTACTGTTCTGGCGTCGTTCCCGGATATGTTGACGCCGGATATAGTTTGCCTACAGATGCTCAGCCAGCTTCCTTCTGGTCAGTGTACGTCCATCGTCCTTGTGGAGCACTGAGTTCAATTCGGAGGGCGCGACACCACTGTGAACGCATTTGACAGTAGGCAGGAGTGAGCGACAAACACGCTACAGAGCACCTCGCGTGTAGGCTACTCTCCGGTAGATGATTGACAACTTTTCGTGTTAAGACGCCAGTCTCAAGACGACTCCCATTGCAACTGCAAGACCCGGTCTTTTGGCTGCAGTGCCTTTCCGGGACTGTTACTGCCAACAGTTGTACACAGTAGAGACGTCTTGACCCATTGTTGCAGCGGTCTCACGAGAGGAGAATCCACAACTTCTCGAATTGTTAAGGCATTGAGGAATTATGTACATTGTTGAGGCATTTTGTATACTCGTAACTCACGTTACAACAGCAGCTGACAGTGACACTAACGCTTAAGAACAGCTCCACAAGTGTCTACTGGAACATTTGATTCCACATGCATATACCGCTACAGAGTGAGTTGTAACTTGTCTCATTATAATCGACTATGAAGAGTAAATTCCTGTCCAAGTTTCATTCACGTAACATAACATCGTCGTGGTGTTAAGATTTCGTTTTACATTTTCCGTCAGTGTATTCACCTTTGTTGTTATACTTGGAACAAGAAGAAAATCGATTCATAGCCATCAAAAAGAAGCGAATTTTTAATATATATATATATATATATATATACACACACACACGCGCGCGAGATCGGAAATGTTTTAAGCTGGCTTTGTCATTGTATGAAATTTTCAAGGTAACGTAAAATCAAACTGAACATTTAGTATGTACAGCAGGCGATAATGGTTGTAAAATTTTGTCAAAATACTGTATTTGAACTTCGTATTTTTTCGGATTATTTCAATGCAGCTTTTGTGTATTTCTAAACTAGCGTTATCCTAGAGAAACCCCTGACACTGGTGGGAAGATAGTATAAAAGTTATTAAAGAAATAATTTCCATCAAATCGTAGAAACTTCTATTTGCCCGTTGTACACTTTTTTTCATCATTATTATTTATTTATTACTTTATATGAAAAGCTCTTAATTGTTTGGTTTATCGTTGTGTTTGCAGAATCAGAAGCAATGGAAGCTACGGCGCAATTTGATTTTTTGGCTCGATCAGACAGAGAATTGAGCTTTAAGAAAGGCGATAGCATTACCCTGTATTCTCAAGTATCAAATGACTGGTGGCGAGGGAGTGTAAATGGACAAGAAGGTCTAATTCCAGATAAATACATCATGTTAAAAATCAAGTAAGTCAAGTTGTCTCGATTGTTACAATGTACTTACTAATGACTCGATATTTTTCGTCATAAATTGCTTGATATATATGGCAGAGTATGATGGTGCATAGACGTGCAACGGCTATTGAGTTCACACAACTTCTTCAGCACCGTTTTGTGACATAAAACTTTCGATGGAAAATGTCTTTGATATTTAAGAAAACTATCAACATGAGTTTTTATATTAGTTGTTTTTATAATTGCATATCTTTTCCGACGTGAAGGGGACGGGGAAAACATTTCAGGTTGAGATATACTTTACACCAAA
>JAGDQP010030283.1:0-22723 GCA_022664845.1 Lepisma saccharinum | reverse complement strand
ATCCCTTTGTATATATCTCGTATGTTATTTGTCTTCCCGTTTTCCTCTATCTCCTGAATCTTCTGCGTCAGATATTCTCGCTTTTTTACGAGTTTACCCCTTTGTATAAATCTCGTATGTTATTTGTCTTCCCGTTTTCCTCTATCCCCTGAATCTTCTGCGTCAGATATTCTCGCTTTTTTATTTCTGAACACGAGTGTGGGGTTTCGCGTTACTTTAGTAGTTAGCTTGCTTGACTTGCTTGTTTTCGTTCCTCATGAAGCTTTCGGCGTTTTTCATCAAACCATGGTTTATTTTTCTGCTCTTTCTTCTCACGTACACGTTCCCTCGCTTCGCTCTTAATTGTTTCACGAATTGCCTCCCACATCAGTAGTATAGTACCAAACATTATACAATATGGCGGATCGTGTTTGAAACTGGTTTTGTGGCCTATAGTGAGTGGTTGATAGGTTTGTGGTGGTATGAGAGGCCCAGAAGTGTTGTGATTGGCTGTTACCCTATCTTGCCTGTTAACGGGAATGGATTGGAAATTATATGCAGAATTAACCGAAGGTTATTCGGGAATGTTATTAGATGACGAAGTTTAGTTTCGTTTGAAAATTTAATCAACGAATTATTTTTTAGAAATTATTTTTCGCCGCCATTTTGTTTGTTGGACCGAAGATTGGACCCGTCGCCGTGTCGCGTCAATTGCTCGCCCGTAATTAACGATAGGTTGCAGTATCGCAGAAAACTGTAGAACATTATGTGGAAGATTGAATTTATTAATCTGTTACTTTTTTCAGTGTATCAGGTTATATATTTTAATAAGAAATAGTTTGGAAGTCATTATATAAGGTCTTTACTTATCATTGCTTGAACAACGGAGATACCTTGTGAGCTGCTTCAGTGATACTAGCACTCCTTCTTTCTTGACTGTCATTACGAAGCATATAGTTGCTGTGTCTTACACCTAGAAGAATCAGCGCTCAACTAGGCCTGTGCTGTTATATGTTTTGAAGATTAGCGCATGTGCAAAGTTGTTTGGTTTGCACCTGAGGAGCTCAGTGGGAGGACGCTGCAAATTTCTGTGTCTCGCAGCTTGTGATGAGCTTGTGGCTCAGTGGGATTTCGGTGTGCCGCTGTTTGTCTTTTGAGTGAAGTGTAATAAAGTATAATGGTGATAAAAAGTACCGTAGATTTCTTCTTTTGAAGTATTATTTTGGCGACGTTTGTCTTTGAAAAGACTTGTTGGACTCTGTGGAATCCTGTTATGCCGTTAAAGAGAGACGATATATTTTCGGAAATGCAGACAAATAAGATATCTGTGCGTACGGCCAAATTACCTTTTACGACGGTCGCT
Source organism: Lepisma saccharinum (assembly GCA_022664845.1). Classification (NCBI taxonomy): domain Eukaryota; kingdom Metazoa; phylum Arthropoda; class Insecta; order Zygentoma; family Lepismatidae; genus Lepisma; species Lepisma saccharinum. Next base: position 21,381 of record JAGDQP010030283.1, on the reverse strand, counting down.
ATAAATTATTTTGAAAATCGCTTTCTATTGCGGTCCCAGGCAGAAGCTCCCATCATCATATTATTTATTATACGGTAATAAAAATTTAGCGTCATTTGATATGTAGCGGTGTTTTCTTTTTTCTTCTTAGCAGAAGATGAAATGGACAACTGAATGTCCATTAGCAGTCTTATTGTACTTTGCCGAAAGAAACTTTTTTTTCGGAAAAGGACAAAAAAGAATAGCGAAAAGATTCCCTTCGAATATTTACTCTTTGATTATCTGGTAACTGCTTTTAACAAGGGTCTGTAATGCATGGTTGAAATGTAACTATATCTTTCTTTCTCTTGTGTATGAACTCAACATGAATTGAAAAGACACCGTCTTACATATTTATGATGAGTAGGAGACATATTGTAATTTGCCGAAAGAATCCTTTTAAAATCGTAACAAGAAAAGAATCCTTTTTCTTGCCCGCGCGACGAAAATTCTAGAACTATTAGAATTATATAAATGCTTGGAAATCACCCTTCGGCTTTATTAACTCTTTAGCTTTCTGTTGAGAATTGTTTGAATAATTTGTGTTTGAAAATTATTACAACTTGAACCGTGTGCTACAACATTTGAGAAAGAGTAAGTACTTTATTTAAATTATATATTTAATAGATAGTGTCTGCTTGAAAAACATTTTCTATATGACATTACATTTTAATTAGTGCTAATTAGTAATATTTATAGTGCAGTAAAAAATCCTGGATCATTCTAACTTATTCGAATAGTTTCCGAAAAGTTTACCTATAGGATTCGAACCCGGAAGATTTGAGTCAATGGAATTTTGCATATTGATGATAGAACTGAACTTGAGTTTATTGTGAAAAGCTTTTACAGAGATTTGATGGTACCGAATAAATGTCAATAAAATATTTTTTTTAGAAATTACATTAATTTCAAAGGTCTTCCATAATGTGAAACGATTATTTTATAACGAAAGTATAGTGACTTGATCCATTTTAAGTTTTAATATTTCCCATTTAAATGCTCAGGTCCGTTACAATTATTCTTTAGTCATTAAAATCCACACCCATGTCCCTGCCGGGACTCGAATCCGGGACCTTCGAGTCGATGGTCTACCGCCGTAGACCGTTTGGCTACCCGGCAAGGACTGGGAACTGATGATTTATGTTCTACAGCATGGCAACTTTTGACCTGAAGCTCTAGGTGAACCAAATGTGATTTAGCAGTGCCTTATATTACCTGTCTTAACATTGCGAGGGAAAGATTAGTCCAGGTGTTTAGAAATTAAATTATATTTTCAGTTCCATGCACAAAGCATTATTAAATTATAATAGGCACCCCCCGAAAAATGAAAATACGCACAGAATTCCTGTTTCACTTTTCACCTGTCTGAAAATTACGAAGGACAGTTTCATATTCAATTTGATTGGAAAGCCAAGATCTTTAGCAAAGACAAATTATTATCTTTCTATATCTCTTATACATTTTAAATGCTTGCTTTTTCCAAGAGAATGGACAAACACTTTAAATATTAAAATATTAATCAGTTCCAGGCACAAAACATTGTTAAATTATAATACGCACCCCCCAAAATTGAAAATACGAACATAATTCCTGTTTATTTTAATGAAGATTCTAGTAAATATCAACAATGATTTTATGTTACTTTGAAATAAGACTTGTATGTAGATACTAACTGTAATTTTCTATTGTCAGATAATTATAATTGATCGATTCCTTGGAGGCTAGAACAACCAGTTGTGAAATTAGGTGAGTTTGTTCTTTGGATTTTAAATTTTATATTGCCAGTTATACAATCGGTGTTTGGCTAGAAACTTGGCAGATCTGAATTATTTTATTTATTTTGTAAATATAATACGTTCAGTTAAAAATGGGACCAGTAAAATTGTGAATACTGGAATAGGCATTTTATTGACAGTGTGCGCTTCTTATACATTTTTTGTATACCTATGATAACTACAAATTAAGCAGCTTAGATTAAAGTTGAATAGCAAACTGTTTTTAATAAAGGGTCATATAAAAAGTCTCCGCGGTTTTTTAGTACATTTTTGAACAAAAAAAACTTTATTGAAAACCAATTTTAATCAAGTACATATTAACCATTATTATATATGACCTTTTGCCATTCTTCGGGTAGCTTCATAGTTCCATCGGTGTAGAACTTCTTTGGTTTTTCGTCGAAAAACTTGGCCAAGTGATTTTCAGCGGCGCTTCGGTCGGCCAATATTTTACCATGAAGAGAGTTTTGCAGAGACCGAAACAAATGGTAGTCAGACAGTGCAAGGTCCGGGCTATACGGTGGATGCATCAAAACTTCCCAACCAAGTTCCGTCAATTTGTTCAGAGTCATCAAAGATGTGTGTGGCCGAGCATTGTCATGATGGAACACACCTCCCTTTCTGTTGGCCAATTCTGGTCGCTTTTTCTTAATTGCTTCGTTCAAACGGTCGAGCTGTGCACAGTACGTCCATTATGAGCTGCTGCAACCTGACGAAACCATCAATTCGGTCCTGTACTTATTTCCACTTATTTTGGGAAGGTAAATCATAAGATTAAGCACTCTCTCCCTAAACCCTATTGAACTTAGGAATATAGTTTACTGGAATATAGCTAGCATGTTCAAAATTTTAACAAGCTTTGACGCTAACGCGTCTGACTACGAATTGGGCGGCCCGGATTGAAATCCTGGTCACAACACTAGACAATTTATGCCTGGTGCTTTGAGATGCACTCAGCTTTTTATACTAATATATCTTTGATATTGTTAGTCACCTTGGGCGAGGTAAAGCCGGTTATACGTAGGACTGATCATATTAGGTTGTGCTATTGATCAAGAAAATGTGGAGCGTTTTCCATTATGTTTACGCTGCCTGTACAAAGGGGATAGCTATATATTTTTGTGAAGCTAAGAACTTTAAAGACAGTGCGGAGACAGAAAAATAGTTTTACTGAAACACTTAATTTATCTTTCATCTAACTATAGCGCAAACAAGTGTACAAGATGTGCTGCTTATATATTCAATTTTTTCTTCATATCACGTCTCTGGTGTTCATTTTAAAACCAGTCAGCTTTGTGTATAGGCACTCCCGATTTAAATTTATTTATGGTATTTAGGCAACTTTGACTCACGCTCCTTTTGTTATGTGTTTCATTTGGTTTAAGCGTATTGCTTGCCTATTTGAATGCATTGTAGTGGCTTGCATCGCAGCTTTACTGGTCAAAAGGACGTTTTTCTTTGAATGGAGAATAAGTCGAAGCGAAGTTTTTCGTTATATCTCACCTACGGTGGTCGGGGAGAGGTTTTTTGTTGTACTGCAGGTGTACTGCTTAGAGGGAACATGGATTAAATTTATAGAAAATGAAAAATATAAATGTTCTTGTCAAACTCGGGATTTGAACCCGGCACCCCTAAGATAAAAATTTAACTTTGTCTCTTTGTAAAATTAAAAATACCTATTCCTTAGATTTTTTGACATAGCGCTAAGTGATTAACATGAAATGAGAATAAAAACAACAGAAATATGGAATTCAACTTAAATAATAATAATAAATTTTTAAATAGCATATAGAAATCCACATGTGTCCCAACTCAAACACGTGTCGCTTACAATCTTGCAAGCGGTTACGAACACTATCAGACAACGGAAACGCTATTGTTATATGCTGATGGTATAACATAGTTAAAGGTGTAAATTTTAAAATTGATCACATTATGCTTCAAAACGAAATCAATAAAGTTACTTCTTGGTGTAATGAAAACAAAATAAAAATTAATATTTAAAAAACATTTTTGTTAGCTACACTAATAAAACCCAATATTATTCCAGTGTATCTAGTATAAATGGAACAAAGATTGTTAAAGCAACTGAAATTAAACATCTTGGCATATTTTTTTTAGGAAAATTTATATTTTATAGACAAGTAGCAAAAAGACTTTGAAGCTAGAAAATTAATAGGTTTTATATTCTATCAGTGGAGGGAATTTATCAATCCTTTGCTTTGAAAACGTTATATAAATCATTGGTTAGGCCAAAGGTTGAATGTATGTCTTCAGTATTAAATTACTTGTATAAAACTTTTAATTTAATTGAAGCTACTCAAAAATATTTTATAAGTTTAGTTTGCTTTAAACTTCAACTACCGTATTTCAAATACGACTATGACTACTGGTGCGTTTTCCCCAATATTGAAAAGTTACACGAAAGAAGGAATGATATGGACAAATATCTTTATGTAAATTTTTGGATAATAAATTGCAATCCACACATATACTTGAAAGAAAGCGTGGACTTTACCCTTGTATAACACGAGATGAAACCATGTTTAAGAACGACAGGCAAAATCGATTTCATGTTACGTAGAATAATAAAAAACTATGAGGACAGAGTTTAGATCATGAGAAGGATGTTAGTTACTCTATTCTGTGCAATGCAGTTAATTTTTTAACTTTCTAAATGCATCTTAAAGGTTGTATTACTGAAAGACAAATATGGTCACTATTCTTGATACAATGCCATGTTAGGCTTTTTACGGCTGCTCAAAGTATATTTTAAATAAATTATTATTATTACAGTAAAACTTCAGATAACGGACAGTTTTAAACTCTACTCAGAATAGCTTTGAAAGTTAAGGGAGGAAATTCTATTAAAGAGGAACACCGACAGTTGCATGATGCTTTTTCTAAGTAAGTTTTTCACTAAAGCTGATTAAGCCAACATGATAGTCGTCTGTGAAAGTTTATTATTATTGTTTTCAAATGTAAGTAATTTTCTTAGCTTAGCATTAACACAAATTAAAACTTTCACTTTAACCCTCTCCAATACACTTACTGAACATCATCAGTAGCTGTAGTTTTAGAAACTGGCAAAACGCAAACATATCGCAAACTGTCGCATAAGTTTACCACAGTAAACTTTATAAACATGTGGCGCGTGTGCTGTACTCTGGGATCTATAACAGTAGCCGACAAGCTTTGAACCCGCACGACAAAGAGAATCACAGGAAATATAGGTGCAAAACACGATGGCTAAGTTATAAATATAACTCTATGATAATGCAACGACAATTAAGGCGTTACTGTATCTTAGAGAGATGTTATCACTTATGTCAGATATACCTATCTCGATTATCACAAATGGAGATACATGTAAATCTGCGAAGGAAAAAAATATATAAAGATAACACTTAAAAATAATTAATAAAATATACTATGTACCTAAACCCCTAATTTTGTTATTCTGGTAGATTTTCAGAGTGGACACAATACATGTAAATCAATTGGATTGAATAAACCACCAAACGAAATATAGAAGTTCCAATTAAGATACTGTTTATTTATTTTCAGAACGCAGTCAATAGTTTAATTGAATATAGAAGTTGATATAATTTCGTGAAAACTAATGCAAGTACAATAATCCAGATTGAGAAATTTCCTTAAGTACGTTTGTAGTTTCTGAACATCCTCAAATAATAATTATTTGTTTAACAGTACAATTATAGAATATTCAGGCAATGAACAGTACTTTGAGTTAACAACTTTTGTGATCGAAAAGACGGCAGTTTTTCAATATTATATTAACACAAATTAGAAATTTCCTTAGATTACAAACTACAAATGAACGTACTATTTTTCGGCACCGTTCTTGCCTAATATATAACACACACACTTGAAAATGTTGTAAGCAACGTAACGATATTTAATATGGAACATACTCCAAAATTGTATACAAGCAACACACGAATATTACTATATGCGTTTGCATGAACACCTTAATTTGCCAATTATACAAGCAGGATATGATACATATGGCTGTGATATATACCACTTTCCAATTATGTCTAGTTATTAATTATGCATGTAATTAAACTCAAGTGCTTTTATTGCAAAACGTTCTCACGAAGACATAATAAAACAGAATCGAACTTATATTTATTGAATCCGACCACTTCCACCTTCTAAATACCTTTTCTCTGAGTACAACATTTGAGCTTCTTATATCCTTACATGAATTTAAGCTTTGACATCAACCGCGTATCAATAAATATTTCTTTTGATTCCTACGGGTTTCCGATTCCAGGAAAGTATTACTACTATTCCCGACAGTATGAACGTACCAAATCCGGTAGGAGACTTAACTACATCAGTGAGTGAAAACAGCGATGCCAATATTTAACTGTAATACCAATGACAGGTCGATATAACACGCTCGTAAAAAGGGTATCGCTTTATTCAACATAAATCAATACTTTATTATCCTAAGAGAAGAGCATTTGTATGCATCATGTACGACTCATGATAACTATAAAATGTAACGAACTCATCAATATCGCATCTTAAATATATGCATGTGTCGTTATACACACGCACAATATTTATACTTCCGTTATACATAAGAAAATTAAACGTTTCAGCGTGCAAATAACTTCCTGCTTGAATAACACTAGCCTCCTATCAATACTCAGTAAAGTATTTGAAAGACTACTGAAACATCGCTTGTATGATATTGTACTGGATAAACAGCTGTTTCCAGATCATCAATTTGGTTTCAGACCGCAGTTTGACACAGTTGCTCAACTTCTCCGTACTGTTGAGGAACTAACTCTTCAATTCAACAAACGCAATCATACTTTCGGCATCTTTCTGGACACTTCGAAAGCCTTTGATAAGGTGTGGCATAAGGGACTCCTTTATAAACTGGACAAACAAGGATTTCCGCACCTCTACATCCGAATACTCACTTCTTACCTACACCAGCGATCTTTCTTTGTTTCATGTAATGGTCACAAATCTAAAGAATATCCCATAGAATCTGGAGTACCTCAAGGTTCGGTTCTATCGCCTCTCCTGTATAATTTATACACAGCAGATCTCCCTACTCATCAGCATACGCTCACTGCATCTTTTGCAGATGATATTGCAATTTTTGCCGCTTCACATCAAATTCCTTTCGCACTTCGCTATGCTCAACAGCACCTTCACCAACTTGAAGAGTGGACAACAAAATGGAGGCTAAAACTTAATCCTGAGAAAACCATGGTCGTACACTTCACGAAAAGAAGAGCAAAGCCACAACAACACCTCACCATCTTCGGTACTCAACTGCCTTATAGTCAAAGTGCTACGTACTTAGGCTTAGAACTCGATAATCGCCTCACCTTTCAGAAGCATATACAACAGACAGCCAGTAAAGCCACTCAACGGACCTGCGCCTTATATTCCATCTTGAAAAATAACAGTGGACTCTCAATGAAAGCACGATTACATGTTTACAAAATGTTGATCCGGCCTAAACTAACCTACGCCGCACCTGCCTGGCAACATGCTTCCAAATCACATCACCTACTACTTCAGAGAACACAAAATAGAGCTGCACGCATGATATCCGGCCACCCAAAGGACACCTCCATCCAACAGATTCATGAAGTTTTAGACTTACCGCTCCTCAAAGATGTAATAGAATCACAAAACCGATCATTTTGGCACAGAATAACAAATTCGCCGCATGAACCGTTACAGAACATTGGCACTGCGATCCCTCCACGTCTCACTTACCGTATGCCACATCCGCCTTAATCACCTCACATGCCCATATTTTTCTTGAAGGCCCAACATCTAGTCTGACTGCCCATTTTTAACATCTCTTCGCTGACACCCTCACATTCTTAGAGTTGCGACAGTTGCACTCTAATCACTACACATACGTCTTTTCCTTCCAGCCATCCTCAACACACATTGAAGGCAAGGGCTCATCGCTCGGAACTTCCCTCAGAAAACGTCACATTTTTCCTTCCTTTACTACACTCGAGAAGTGCACTTCAATTTACTTATGTCCCTGACCATATTCTTAAATAATCCAACCAGTACAATATTACGATTATGGCATACAAACGAGGCTTTATAATGCTGCCATTCACAGACAAAACATTCGCTGTCTTTATTAACTTCAGCTGAGCTAAGTATCCCTCGCATACAGTTCGTTTACCAGATAAAAATAGCACTGAAAGCTATACAGAATAATCTTCCAATTTCTCTGGTTCTTAAAAAGAAAATGCATGTACAACTTTGTCAAAATTCGGATATTTATATCATAAATGGAAAGTGTGTGCACTTACTTTTAAGGAAAAAAAAATAGAATAACTTGGTCTTGCTTATCGTGTGCAAAAAGGTTCTTTACGTAAAATAAGCAGCTAAACAATCCACTATGATGACGTCAGAGGGGTGAGAAACGCAATCTACGCAGCCCCCACTTCTCTTGCTTTAACTTCCAATTGTTGTCTGCTCAAGATACGACGCAACGTGAACTATATTTTTTTGTTTCTCTGCCACTGAATCGTGGAAACAAGAAATAATGTCTCACAATCTTAGAAGTAATAAACTATTACAATACTCTTCCCCTGTTCCGATTTTATAATTTGACACACATAACAAATAAGAAAATGGTTCGCTCTTCTGTTCTCCAAATTATACATAGGCGAATATTAAAACGTATGTTGTCCACAATATCGCTTCATTTAATCCAACGATGAAAATTGAAAAGTGGTACTCACTTTATATCAGAAGAATTTATACTTTTATGAATTATTCCCTTCACATTACCTCAATTCCTCGTGAATGTGGATTGAAGTTCTACGCACAACACAAAACGTATTGTGGACAGGTGTGAGTCATAAATCGACTCATCAATTTCACTGAATAAAAACGTCATGCCATACACAGACAATTATTTAAAGCGTTGGAATATACAGTTTCCTACCACATAACTTTCACACTTAAAACAGATGTGAATAACGTTCCAGCATGAAGATATACAAAAGTTGCAATTTTTCACATGTCTCCACCACGAAAACTTATGGCCGTCTGATTTTTTTTAACCCATCGTTTCCAACTACGACTTGGTAACATCATCTGGACAGACAATATATGTTTTTATATCACGCTATTAATACAATTAATATTAATAAATAACATTACTCCACATAGCATTGGGGATACTTTCAGCTGGTGATATGGACATACTTCTTCTGTGTTGTGCAATATTTGTACTAACGGGTTTTCGTATCCATCAAAGGTAATTATCACTTTTGTTTCGTGCTGATTATTAATAGCGCTAAATACACATACTTGTTCTTCAGAAAGATGGTAAGGAGTAAATTGCCAATATTACAAGGTATATGGCGCAGCACAACTTACATAACTAGAGAACATCCCGAATTAAATATGTAGAAATCAAGCGTCATCTACGCGCGTGTGACGTAACATGAGCCAGGTAAGTTAAACTTCTAAAGATCTAATTCCAATCACCTACCGCGATGCTATAGATAGGATCTTGGCTATCAGGCTGCTAACATAGTTCTTACGTATTTCAAAATTAAATAAATTCACTAACATTGGTTAGGTAAGGTTAAAAAAATCAGGCTTGATTCTCTTATATGCTATCCATCGAAGCATATAGTTCTCCGCAAGGCTAGCAAGTGGTTACACATAGCAGGGAGATATATTCAATGACTACTCACACATTTCAGGTGCGAGACGCTCGTTACAAAACTCTGCAAGAGACTTATTGCTATTTACTTATGAAATAGTGAATAAGTTCACTTCCTATTCGCGTTTAAAAAAACTATAAGAACAACGACAGAGTGGTAGTCGCTCATGTGGAATTTTGATGTAATTTCAAACTAGTGTGCATGTGTTCCCTCCTGCCATGCAAAGATCACATTTATACGTAATTTTGAGAAAATTGGTTCGATTCAGATGAAGACATGCCCAGCATTTGTTCTCAATTTCAATTTCTAAAAGAATATAGAGGCTGTCCGAAACCTACAGCGTTCAATTGGACAAAAGTGGGTGTCCCTACTGCTGCATCGCCCATATGTGTACTGAATATTCAAAGTTTTGTCCCTACAGCTACAACACTTGAAACCGAATGATATGGTACAACATAGATGTTTTCTTGTGCACCTGATGACCAAGATGAACGGGGACTTGGAATAAGCCCACTTCCACCTTATTCTTAGCATGGTTTATAAGCACAATGTCGAGCCAAGCAATATCCGCGTCAGTTGCACAAGCTTTCTAAGCATAGCAACAACGTAACCGTGTAAATCGGCGTACCGTCTTGGGTCAACGTGGGATGTCGTCATTTAATATGGTGATGGCCTTGCGATGAGCGCAAAGTCTGCTCGCTATGTTCTTATTCTAGGCACATTTTTTTTTTTTCGCAGGAACTTAATCCTATTCCCGACAATCGCGTGAGTGTCTGGTTCTAAGAAATCGAGGCAACGTTCCATACTGAACACAACGCCATGGACAGTTGCTTGGCCACCGAGTAAATTATGTATACGAAACATGCTATGTTCCCCTCATTATCTCTTGAACTGAGTGCCTATGATTCTTTCTTGTTAGATCATCTAACGAGTAATGTGTACCATAATCGACATGGTATAACGGAAGAACTGAAAGAAGGATCCTTAACGAACTCGCTCAGATGCATTTGAACATTAGGTCGAGCTATGCAGAAGTGTTTTTTCCTCAACCACTACAGGAATGTTTGCGCAGAATTAGTGATCATCCATTGGACATCATCTTCGAGACATTGAACTAACTCTTGAATTGAAATATTTTATTAAATATATTTAGTCTATCTTGGCTCAGGTCGAATGCAAGGGGATGGTAGAATTGGAGGAATCAGGAAACTAGGTAGAAACTAGCAGAGCATAGAAAAAACGAACGCATACGGTATCTGTCCACCACAAAACCCACAAAACTGTGTTCAAGCCGAGGACACAAGCAATGGAAGTGAGTCTTCTACCACTGAGTCACCACGACCCTTCTACTCATATCTTCAGCGGTGTGTATTCCATGTGTCATTTATTGTCATTATTAAATTCCTTTCAACGGTTTATTCTCCCTCGTACACCTCTGTTTTAATGTCCCTAATTATTTTGCGAAATATTTTGATATAGCTCACTGTGTGCCAAAATTTAATATAAACTATTTTACATGCTTCGAGATTTGTAATATATATCACAATGATAACTGCGGTACCTTGAGTACCTACAAATTCCAGTTGACAAATAACAAGTTTGGTGTAGATACGGGACTGATATGAGAGTATTATTAAATAATAAGAAATAACATTCATTGGCCACACTGACAAGTGCGGTGGCTGAAGTACTTTTATAGCCTTTTCCAGTCCCAAATGCACGTTTATGGAAAATCTAGTGTATATCAATGGACGCGCATAAATTTGTACAAATTGAATTTTAAAATAAATTGACAACACTCACATCTAAGGTGGTTGGTGACGTTAACGACCTCATTATGATTCTAATATACCAATTAATGTGTTAAAATAATTGTTTGCGCACATCGACTATTATAAAAGCAATTTGAAAAGCTAATTTGTTTAAAAGTTGGTAATATTGACAACTGGGTACAATACCTGACTCGAAGTATACAAATATTGTATTACTATCACTACATATGAGCGTATAGTTTAAAATCGTTCAGATATGAGGACGTACGTCAAAAGTAGCTTACGAGATATCCTCCTTACCGATATGTGAAGTTAAATATAAGCTTATAAAATCATAGTACTTTCGTAAGTTTGTTACTAAGGTACCAGCATCTGAGGTCAAAGGAAAGTATGCTTAAATTTTCAAAATATTATTAATTTTTGCTACATTTGGGAAAAAAATCCCCTACAGCCTTGATTAATAGGTGGACCCATAAGGAACATATTTGGAAAGATAATATTTCAGAAATTAATAGAAACTGGTCTTCTTTCTTGGTTAGCTCGAGAGGTTAAATATATTTTATAATATTTTGGCACAAAACTCGTTTCCATCCTCTAAATTATCAATAGACCTAAATTACGTTCGAAATGCGGAATATGTAAGGTTTCCTATGCCCGTCCACACAACAAACATGCAAATTTTGATTTTGGGCATTTGTAACTTTTCATTTTTATACAGTTTTTACTCTGTCTGTTAAAAAAGATAATAGTAAAGTCGTCATTCACTCATCTTCTCATCCTCGAATTGCATCAGTGCTCTAGAACGGAATGTCGAACGGAGCATACTGGGTTTGTTACTATATACTCCAAACCAGTACTTTGAAGAAACCCACGCGAATTTAGGATGAAACCACGCGAACACAAAGCATGTGCTAACCTTTTAACTTTGTCCTATATGTGATTCACCTGAAATAAAAAGTATTTCATCTAACCAAGAAATTGGTCGCTATTTTGAAAGTAACTTAATGGATTCTTTTAAATCACTCACCTACATTTTCAAATTGTACTATAATATATAATATCCAAAAGACAGTTCTATCCTACTCTTGGATTTCTGGGAATTGTACTTTATTATGTTCGCGTTCTCTTTCTTCTTCTTCTCCTATCCACCCTTTCCAGCTCTCCCTCCCTCCTTCTCTCTAATTTATCTGTCTCTGTCTAACAGACATGCATCGGGTTCAAGTTTTATTTTCTGCCTTTAAATTACATCTTGCATCATCTTATGTATACTATTACATCTCGCTTTTATTATTTCATTTCATCTGTAATAATATATGTTTATTTGAAAAAAAATATTTTTACGTTGTTTGATAATTTTCTTTACGTGGCAGAAATGGAAGGAAGGAAAGAGAAAGGGGGTCCCTTTACCAGGCAGGTGTCAATTAGGTGGCTAGGTTGGACGGCGTTCAGAGTAGCAATTATGTTGACGCCAATTGTATGCATCTCCAATACTTTACACAGAAACAGATTAGAACAATCAGGTTTGATTGAACACAGAATACTTCTAGGCAGTTCAAAGTTGTTCACTCCCAGAAGGATATACCGATTCACAACCATATTTTGTGATCTCTTAAGCGAACTAGGGACTGTTTGAAGTTTTAAACAAATGTTACTTAAGATTTTTTTAGATATTTCGGTAGATATAGTAATGAATTATTATGTATTTGTATATGGCTTGTTATAGACCACCTTTAAGGTAAAATTTATTTGAATGTGAATATTAATTCAAAATTAACTAAATGTAGTTTAAACATTAATGTAAAATTGATCTCCTACAAATTGTAGAAACATCTGGCCTCTCACCGCACATTTTTCTGGGATAAGGATAACGGCATCTTAACTCATTGCTCCATCTATTTAAGACATTTAAAGGAATTCGTTAGGTGAGAAAATTAGCCAGTTTCGCGGGAGGCAACTGATAGAGCGCAAACTGAGCAAGAACTTTTTACAATGTACTAATCGCATTCGCCCAGTGATACAGAATTAGTTGATAGGTTACGTGGTAGGAAATATGAGATTACAGGGTATTAGTGCCATATTATGAGCGTAAAGCGAAAGCAAGACACATTCTAAGTCGCTGATGTAATTTGTGTGACACATTAATAGATTTGGTAAATACGGAATATCCACAGAATAAGTAAATAGAGACCAACTTCCTGAACGAAGAGATGTGACTGGAGAGAAGAGAAGTACATTAGATGTATAGACTAATTGCTGTTAAAGTGTAGCTTCGATGATAGATTGACAGATAAAAAGCAGCTTCTATATCTTCTTGCAGAACTGGTGATAGCAAGTCTTCCTAACTGTCGGAACAGCTACTGACTTCGATGTTGAATCTTGTATATAAACTTCAAGCTTAGTGAACAAAACTAACTGATTCTGGTCAGAGCACGAAGTTGTTACTCGTAGGTGTATATAAACTTGGCTCCTCTCGACGGTATCAAATTACATTTTTATATAGTGAATTGTCACCACATTATGCTTATGAAAAATTCTATAAACACTATTGTAAATTGTTCTTCTTATGACCAATTAGGAAGAAGTACCTTTTAATTTTCTCTAACCGCAATTAAGTGGGTGCTAACTGAATTTGGTCTTCTTTTCTAATTTCGACATGGGAAATTGCAAGCATGTGGAACATGAGATCTGCTGAATAAGTTGTCTTTTAGGTTAATTTTTTTTGAAAACTCACGTTTCCTATGAAGCTTGATATCGCTGATGAATGATGATACAGTCTTACAAGAATTTGGAAACATATGTATGAGCAACGAAATATTATCTTTTGTCCTTGGCTGAAAATCTCCAGTTACACACTCTTAAATATTACTCTTTCGTCTGGTCTCTGAATACTTAAAAAAACAGAAAGGAAATGTGTTATATCATTCTTTAAATGTGAATTTGCATATGTGAAGCAAATGTGAATTTGCTTCTTGCCTCACACCAATAAAATTGCTACCAAAGGGATTTATTTACAACTTTACTAAATAAATACATCCAATATACAACTAAACACAATATTTCATATTGAGATTAGGTAACAGTAATGTGGGTATTAATAAGGTACTTTTTTCGATATTTGTATGGGGTAAGTTATTTAAAAGATGAAACATCAGAATAAATAGATAATGGCTGATATCCAACAAAACTCGTGTTTTTTTCCTTCTCAGTGCTTTTCCGATTATTATTATTATTAATATTGCAGTTAGGGTCACGGTTTCGAAAAATCAAAGTCAATACTACGTCACCGATAATGTCCCCGTTTAAGTAAATCAAAATTTTGTCAACCTAATTTAACGCAATTCATGGACACTATGTTTGAATGTTTTATGCATATACGGAATGAAACTATAACGAAAATGTTATTAATTATGATATGTTATTGCAGCTCTCTTCTGATTCTCTAGCTATGAAGACAATTAATTATGAGTTGTCTAGCTATAAGAGTTGTCAAGTGCTTAGCTACGGTGATGCGATCATGAAAATATATGTGTAATGGAAAAATAGCTGGGGCCTCAGTGGAGTCTTGGTGTAACTTTTGCATTGACTGAATCACTATTGGTGGGTATGTGCTTCCTGCTGTGGAAATCGAGTGTTTGAATAATTGACGTAGAGGTCTAACGGAAGTACGATTCAGGATGAGGTTACAATAATCTTACAAGGAAATAACTGAAGAATTGTGAAATATCTGTTATGGTTTAGTGATTCATGGCGAAATTATTAGATGTAACTTTTGAAAGTAGTGAAAAATGCTTGTTTGGTTAAGTGTATTTTGACCAAATGTGAAGCGTCAGTGACAGATAAAAACTCTTTATACTTATCCAATGACGTATCCTCCTATAGGCACTTTAATTATAGTATTTAAAGAATTAATTGAAAACCCGATTATTTTACAGTTACACCAAGTTATTCGTGAGAGTTTCCAGTTGACGCTAAAGGATGTACTTATATTAGAAACCGACTACATTTTCGTCCAGATTTTTTTTTTAAATTGAAGGATGGGGTAAAGGGTAATTAGATATTAAGGGATACCCAAGGTGTGATTACGTATCAAGATTCGATAGGCCGATATCATTTAGCGATTCATTTAGCAGACAAAATAGTTGTTCCAGGTCGAGTGTCGATTGTGTCTCTAGAACTACCTGAAGCATTACCTGTGCAACATTTAAAAGAATATGGGGAAGTTATTCGGGTGACAGAAGAAAAGTAATATGACCGGGAAAACGATTGCATATCTACATCTTCAATTGAGAAAAATATACTGTCGCACATCAAGATAGCTGGGGGTTGTGTTGTATACAATTGCAAAAAATACTTCTGAAATACCAAATGTGAAATATTATACCAAATGTGATAATATTATATATATATATATATATATATATATATATATACCCATTGTAGACTGTTAGAAACATTGGTGTATGGAAGAGAAACTACAGACAGGCAGATTGTGCACAGTGAAGACTAGGCACAGCTGGAGATGAGTAACTATTACCATACGTTTTCAGTAATTATGTATAATTTCAGACAAGAAATTATCCCTTAGTTAGAAGAATCGAATATGGGTGGTACTGTTTCCCCCTTTTCGGAAGCAAAAGAGGCAGCAAACTACGCTTGAACCAGTGCAGTAGAAATTTACTGCAGAAAGTTAGAGGGTGGCTAGTAGTGATCAAGAGGCAGAGAGGATTCCCGAGAAAATAGTAAGCCACCTAGCTTATGCCATAGGCAAGGAAGAAGGTATCGATCAGCCATACTGTTTGGGAATTAAAAAACACATTAATCAGGTAAGTGGTTAATCTTTAAGGTTGAGGCTAAATTTGAACCTAAGAACCTGACGCTGGCTAAAAGTTTGTGAGGTCCGATAGTAATGGAACGAATTAATGAACACGAATAAACAGTTTAAGCAGGCGTCATCGCAACAAATAGTTACTGGTGGTGAAAGTGTGATTTCCATTAGCGATAGTGTAGCTGTTCCTCAGTCAATCGTGGCTGAATCATGGTCTATTCTGGCCTCGGGAAATACAAAGTTATTGTGTCAGACAGCTGGTGCGTTGGCTGAAAATGATAAACAATGTGTTTTGTTCGATAGCACGGCTTCTGATAGAGGGAGATCTTTGAGTCATAAAATAAAGATCGCATTAAATTGACGGTGAAGCTGTTGAAAATATAAAATAGTTATTGACGACTGACATTTATAAACAGGAAAGACACAAAATAATTAGTCTGTTGTTGTAAAATAGAATCTCTAAGTATTTATTTTTTTGATAATAATTTATTATGTTGCTATTCGTTGTACTTTTCGCGTCTTTTCATTAATCATGCTATATATCTTCAGCATATATATTATAATGTTCAGTTTCAAGATAACTACCAATTATTTGCAAAAAAATGCAAAATTCGACGAAATTAAGAGCTTTTGCGCACTACGTGAATAAGTAGGGCATGGATGTAATACGTACACAGGAAAATGTACTTCTTGAGTATCCATATTTATATTATTACGACTGGATAAATAATTTTCCAGATGACGTTTTAAACTCGGCTATTTATTATCGGAAGGGTCTTTAATTTAAACATTTATTGAATAGACATAATACATGAATTACTGGTAGATCCTTACTAAATATATTCTTTCGGTTAATAGAAAACACACGTCAGGTATTTTTAATGATTATCTCTCTGAAACTATACGATATAATAGTAAATGTCCGTGTATCGTCGCAGGAGTTTATACATTTCAGTGAATAAAACGAATACTACTTCACAATATGCAGCAGCATAATATTTTCATACTTTTGTGAACGATTTATTAATTAATATTTTTTTTTCGAATCAGTCACCCTGACCACCCCGGACGCACTTATATTCGTCTCGATAGAACCACGATATTAATTTTTTTTTATTCATACATCTTTAATTTCGCATATTCTAAAAATTAAAATAGTACCTAATATTTTTGTGATCATCACAGCGTAGAATTGATTATAAGATTGCCATGTACAAAATATTTACGTAGTTTTCTAGTGTGATATATAATACAGGTATGCATCAGGATGATGATTTCCGGGGGCAATTTCGTGAAAAAAGGAAGATATGAATGCATCAGCGCTCGAGACGGAAAACAATTATGCATTGTTGGAAATTTAAATTTAAAAATAATATTAAATATATTTTTTTCCAGAATATAGTCACCAAATAGAAAAGAAAAATAAAGCAGTTACAATATTATTCAAGATTACTACAGGAATATTATCCTCATCTTGCAGTAAAAGAAAATATATGCACAAACTGTAAACAATAAGATAATTCTTCTAAAACTGTATAAGCAAATATCGGAAAAGAATATTATCTCGTATCAAAACGAATCCGATAACAGAAGATGAAATTCTGAGTATGAAGATTACCACTAGAGAGATTAAACATGCAAAACAGAAAATAATTACAGTAATAAAGAGTGCGGATAGGAAGGTAGTCGAAGGATTAGATGTTACTTATACTGTGTATAACCGTTTCAAATAATAGTATAAGAAACCCGCTAATCATATACCATTGCCAGCCAGTTCCTAATGAGTAATGAACCCTATTCCACTTAACAAACGGAATATACTAGAAGCACTGTTTGAATAGGAAGAGATATTGGAAGCACTTTGAAATAGTGAAATCAATAGAACCAATTGCCCCGATGGTATAGCAACGGAGTGATATCAACAATTTTCTGATTTTTATCCAGTTCTTTACGGAAATATTTAACGTAATCCTACAAGGTCTTCAATTGGGATATAGAAAATCTCAATTTATAATGAATTTGATACCCAAGGATGAACAATTGGAAGTCACTAGTATCTTGCGACCAATACAACTTCTTAACGATGATTCTAAATTAATTAACAAAACTGTGAAACTACGTCTACAACCGTACATAGAACAATTTGTGAGGTCTCAGCAATATGGTCATGGTTGCAAAGGTGTGTTACACATGTATTGAATAATATAAAGGAATTTATTTATTAACATGGTAACAGAATGCAAAAATGTGTTGCGTTATAATTCACCGTTTTTTAGAGGAGTGTGACGGTATTATCTACGCATACTTACTTCAGTCGTTAGTGGCACATGGTTTCGGTCCACTAGTTTGTAATTTGGTTCAAATGTTAAATAACAATTTTAATTTCATCTCTATGTTAACGGAAGCATGTCAAAAACATTTAATATTATTGTACAAGGACCCATGTCAAAAACATTTAGTATTATTGTACAAGGACCCATGTCAAAAACATTTAGTATTATTGTACAAGGATTCCCATTGATGGTAACTGCGATTTCCTCCTAGTAAAACTGATCTACCAAGTATTACGGCTGAGTATTTATGGGACGAACATATTCAAGCTTATTTTGATTATATTCATTTTTCTCCGAGATCATCAGTCTTTAAAACCAATTACTGTGCGTATCCTTCTATATTCGGAATGCTCTCAGGTGAGTCTTAACATGAAACAGTCGAAATCGCTGGGTATGAGCAATACCAACCGAGAATTGTACAGATATATATGTTTACGATAGTCTCTAAGCTCAAAAAAATTGGGTATCATCTGTACAGTTTTAACTTATGAGATGGCAGATATATATTTCAATCAAGTCAATAATAATGTGTTAGACATCCTTTATCTCAATCGTCCTAGTGTTGATTCACATTACGAAATAATTTTATTGTAATACAAAAAGCATGTCCTAGTACAGGTCCTACCGACAATAACGATGTTAGGGAATTTAATAGCGTTATCTTATTTTCATGGTACAGCTATGGACATAAAGATTGTCGCATGTCTATAGCTGAGATTTCTTCTCTCAAAAATAAATATATTGAAGCGTCGTATAAATTCACTGACTTGCAATTATAAGCAGAATTGCGTAACGTATTTGTGAACAATATTGTCCTGATATATAGCCAAACAAGGGTAATATGCAATAAAATTAAATTTTGCGTCAAGAAAGTAAAGTTCAAAAATCCCAGCAAGTTGTAAAGTTCCCTCATTTTCCACCCGCAATGGGATTATTTTGTAACACAAGGGGAAATGTTAATTCTAGGCTTTGCTAACAAATTAAATCCTTGATTAATTTAATGAAGACATACTTATTTAAGACGCAGATGAGGATGAATTGCATTAAAAACAAATTATCATATTTGTTTATTTAAATAATGTAACTCAATTTCGGTTCCGTAAACCCAAACTGTTATAAATAAATGTCAAATGAGATAGATTTTCAAGAAGTTAGAAAACATCTAATTTACTAATGACAATCACTGCCCTCTGTTAGTAACTGAATGAACTACATGAGTTGTGCAGTTATTTCTACCGGTATATCAAATTAAAGTGTGCAATCAGGGCAGATATTAATAAATTATTTTAATTTTAAATAACTTATAAAAAAAAACAGTATATATTTTATCTTGTCAGATTTGCGAAAACCGTTTTTCAAAACCTTGCGTTAAAATAGAGTCTTTTGAAAAGTTTGTTGGATGGGTAATAAAATAATACTGTCATTTCTTATACATTTCTAGAATGCAAGGTGATGGCAATCTAGCCTATTAGTTTAGGGCAACGGTTTACAGACATTTGACATGTTGAAAAATGTGTCAGTGTAGATGTATTTTCGAACGACTTAAGCGAGGGATTATTTACGGGGCTCCCTCCCCCAATATTCGTATATTTTTAGTAATATTAGTATACTTTTTGGCAAAATTATATGCATTTTAAGTAAATTTCACACACACACCCAGACCTCGGGTCCTCCTTGTGAAGACGTTGGTTCTGCGCGAAATCATCTTCTAGATATTTGCCTGCCTTAAGCAAGCGATTTTCAATGGTAGGTTCGCGAAAATATTTTACGAGTTCCAGGCGAAGAACTGTTATTTATCTATTTTGTTGAATCTAGAAACATATTTTTCATTTTCTTTCAACAACAAATACGTAGGTTAAAAAGATGTTATGCCAACGCTCGAACTCCAAATAAACTGTAAACCTACTATCAGTCCCAACTATTGCAGAGCTCCATAGATCAGTGGTGGCCTAAGTTAATCTGGGGCCGTGAGCAAGTCAACTTGATTGATGTCCATTCACGATAACAATCGTGAGCTTACACTGCTACTGTTGGCCGAATATATAATTTTTCGTTATTTGGAACCCCGCGGAAAAGCTCAGTTGCCTAGGGGGATATTTTCTCGCTCACTCGCCGTAACCTAACGTAAAAATTGCTTCTTAGAATCAGAAGAGTCATGCTTATTAGCTGTTATTGCCAAGCGAACAAATAAAGAGTTCTGAGACGGCATGCTGTTACGTCACCGACCACCATTGATGTGCTTCATTGATTAATCTTAACAAGCGATTCAGTTGTGTCTGTGACTGGCAGGGTACCGCTATCCCCTCTCACGCCACCACTGCCAGAGATGCCTAGTTACCTCCGTAGCTCGAACTCCAAATAAACTGTAAACCTACTATCAGTCCCAACTATTGCAGAGCTCCTTAGATCAGCGGTGGCCTAAGTTAATCTGGGGCCGTGAGCAAGTCAACTTGATTGATGTCCGTTCACGATAACAATCGTGAGCTTACACTGCTACTGCTGGCCGAATATATAATTTTTCGTTATTTGGAACCCCGCGGAAAAGCTCAGTTGCCTAGGGGGATATTTTCTCGCTCACTCGCCGTAACCTATACGTAAAAATTGCTTCTTAGAATCTGAAGAGTCATGCTTATTAGCTGTTACTGTCAAGCGAACAAATAGAGTTCTGAGACGGCATTGCTGTTACGTCACCGACCACCATTGATGTGCTTCATTGATTAATCTTAACAAGCGATTCAGTTGTGTCGGTGACCGGCAGGGGCACCGCTATCCCCTCTCACGCCACCACTGTCAGAGATGCTTAGTTACCTCCGTATCTCGAGACTTTTTCGTAATGACAACAAATGTGATGTGCCTACAAATTTATCGTAACGATAAACGTATGGCGGCAAGCAAGCAGCGTTGCCAGTGTCCAAAAATCCCGCATTTGCGAATTGCTCAATTATTGCCAGT
>JAGDQP010030282.1:0-22724 GCA_022664845.1 Lepisma saccharinum | reverse complement strand
CCAGATGCAGCCCAAGACTTTTAAAATAAAATAAATATAAAAAATCAAGTGAACTTGCTTTTCAAAACCATACAAAACTTAAGGAGAATTATTCAGTTATCAAAGATCTAGACAATCTTAAGTAGATTTATAAAATATAAAGTGGCTCTGATATGGTGTAAAATTCTACAGGCGTAAGAAATTAATGAGTCATGACTCACTTTGTATAAATATTGTTAATAGCATATTACAGGCGAATACGAAGTTTCTTTTAGAGTCACGTGTTTTATTATAGCTGAATTCAGAGCTACAATAAAAC
Source organism: Lepisma saccharinum (assembly GCA_022664845.1). Lineage (NCBI taxonomy): Eukaryota > Metazoa > Arthropoda > Insecta > Zygentoma > Lepismatidae > Lepisma > Lepisma saccharinum. The sequence continues at coordinate 22,426 of JAGDQP010030282.1, read as the reverse complement.
CTTAGGTGTTATAAAATTATCCTGTTTTTATATTATAGTACAGTTTAGTGTTCGATTTGTAGGGCGAATAGTTGGGATTTCCCCCCTCTCTGGAAATATCATTCTTAGCTCTGCGTTCCGAAATCTGCTCTTACCAAAGGCGTCAAATACGGTATTTTAACGTGTTTGAAATATTCTTTCCCCTCGCTATAAATTGCATAACTCGATCACTGGATTGTATATAGTACTTCAAAATTCTTACTCGCACTTATTTTTTCACACACACTCCGACTGCTGATCGCGGGGTTTCGGGTTCGATTCCCGACTCTGCCAAGGGATTTTTTTTTCAAAGCAAGAGGATCTGGAGCGGCGTTCATCCAGCATCGTGATGCAATTGGGGAGTGCTGTGAATAAAAGACAGTGGCGATCACAGTTGAAAGCTTCGGTTCTCCTCTCCCAACACGTCTGGTCAGCATGGGAGCAGCAGACAAACTCTTTCCTACGAAAGTGGCCTCATCCAGTAGTGAACTGAATATGGCTGCGCATTATATATATAAACTGCGAGCTAAAGCAAGAGGTAAAAGCGATGAATTTACAATATATATAATTGTGTGTGTTCTGCCCGAGGCAGGTGCTGGCCCGAAAGTCCCTGGGCAGGGTAAACAGATGGCAGTTGTCATTGTCTTTAACCGGATAGAGAGGACGTCCCAAGGACGGGACCTACAATTTAACGTAGACTCCGAACACTGATTCCGCCAGACTCCCCTTGCTGTGGGAGTGTCGCCTCCCAAATTCTCGGCCAAAAATCAATAGAAACCGTGCAAATCTCCACTTGCACTCTCCCAAATTTTTCTTTACACCCACACTCAAACTGAAAATTATGGCGGAATCCCTAACTCCAAACCACTTATATCAACTTGTGTGTTTAGTACGCAACGTTAAAAATACTCGACTTCCATGAATTCATTTATAACTATGTCATTTCAAGAATGTGACTTACATGGAACAGACACAAAGGGTAAATGAACAGTGCATAAGGAGCTTTGTCCGTTCGTTTACGTCTAATTTGTTTCCCAACGCTCAAGTTATATAAAACATTTCTTGCTGAAATTTAACATCATTTTCTAACTTATTTTCAGGATTGTTATTATGAAGCTAAAATGCAGATATTACTGTTACAAATTTATATATTTCTAACACTTGCAAAATTATTTTAGATTTTTTATTATTATTTAAGTAAAGTTCGTATTTGAGAGAGCTAACATTTATATGCTAAGGCTTAATCAGAATTCTGGTCAAATTTGTCAGGCAAGCGCTGTATTTGTAATACTCTTCTTATATATTGCATGTAGCTTGAACCAAAGTTGCCTGAAGGTCTTAAATAAAATTTTAATTCTATAATCCACGTTTTTAAGTAAAGCGGCTTAGGGGACCTAAAACTATAAACTTGTATTTTCTTTTAAACAATTTATTTCGAAATCAAGAATAAATATCTAAAAATTTCAGAAATAAATGATTCTACAATATTTCCTGTTAATTTTTCATTGCATGATATCTTTCCTTCAAGTTCGCACTGCCGAAATAAATATTTCTTACTACCTTTGGCGTCGTCCATCTCTGATAAAATATGTTCTATTATAAATGATGTGCATGTTGTGTTTAAGTCTATCTTCTTAGTTAATCAATTCCGTTGTTTACGCCCAGTCCCACCTGAAATGTCCGCTTGCTGCTCCTAACAGGTAGTCCCGCAACTGATTCACGGGATTAATACGCAAGATTTGTTGAAAACTTGAGAAATATGTTTGACACGTGAGAGCATCTTGTTTCATATATTGCCAATTCGCAGGCAAGAAAAATGCTGATTTTTACCTCTAGCAACAGGAAACGAAAATAAAATACACAAAATGAAATGAAAATGCAAAACCATTCAACATTATAATGTGAAAAGGAATGACACAGAAACGAAATACAAAAATGATAATTCGAAGCTACTCTCCATTCAAGAAATTCAAACGTAGATTGCTTTTGTAGTTCGGACGAGCGCAAATCTATGCTAAAGACAAAGCCATCTAGTAACAAATTGCCAAAACTGATTTGGGAGACGTGAAGGACAAAACGAGTTGTGAGCTTCTGCTCCTCGTTATAAAATGCGTTTGCATTGTATTCAACTTACGGGTTAGATTGGGTTACTGTGTATTATCGTTGATTTTTTCTGCTTCCTTAAATTGATGTTTCATAATTAAAAATTAATGCATGAATGACCGACCAATTTGAATTTTCCTAAAGACTTCGAAACATTATGAATAACATTATCGAGTTTAAAGCTGTTAATTTACAAAATGAAAATATATTTATCTGCAATTACAAATAGAATGGTTAGTTACGGGTGAAGAACAAATGTGATTTTCAAGTATTATTCGCTTAAAAAAGAAATTAAAGAGAAATGCGGGGAATTGAATTCAGAACCTTCTGTGTAGAAGGCTAACTCGCTAACCAATATACCATGGTACTTCTAGTGAAAGTGTTGTATTTTCTCATTTCAGTTACCAGTTAATTTTTACGTACTGAATATGTTTCTGTTTTATTATTATTTAATAGAATTGTCTTTTCTTCATATTATCTTTTATTACCATGTCTGCTATGTATAAGAAGTATTCTGGAATATACAAACAAAACACATCTATCGAAGAATCTGCGTATAAGTAGTTGAAACTGTCCATGTGCACTACATGTATGCATGTGCATTTCAAAATTTTTCATAATTTAAAAATTCTATTCCAGCGCCTCCAACAGGTGGGATTTACTTTCTTGAAAGATAGTACATATAAAATACTACTCCTTGAAGGATCAAAGTATCATTTTTAAACAATATTTATTTAATGTTTAATGTCATTTGAAGGACTAATTTCCTATAAGTGATGAAATTGCTTTAGTTCTACTATATTCGTATAATGTAACAAAATTTTCGTTAAATTCTTATTATATAAAATCCGTAGTCTGTATATTTATTTTTATATATAATATACATCGTTCTAGCATTGCAATATAAAGAATTAAAAGAACAAATACCCGGTGCTCAAAACTGTGAGCAATCAATTTCTTCATATTTGGGTGAATGTTCGATATGTTTTAACATATTTCTGTATAAAGTTGATAATATAAAGCATATATAATTGATTGTATACTTGCATGCATGTGTTTTCTTTTAAAAACTTGTATACTGTTATAAAACAGGATTTTTTCAGTCGGACGGAACATATGTTAAAAACATGTTATGTTAAAAATGTCACTCTTTGTCTTCTTTACTCAGAAATAAACATTCATAATATGATAAACTTTGGTAAACTTTATATTTATATGGACCAGTCTAGTAACTTTGGAATTCGGGCCGTCACTATTCGCCGTTAGCTTTTAAAATCCGCACTCTGGCCCTGCCAGGACTCGAACCCGGGACATTAGAGCCGATGGCCTACAGCCGCAGACCGCTCGGCCACCCGGCCTGCATTCATAACATGAGTAGTTTCTTAAGCTCGATGCTATTGGAAATGCGTTCTATTTGAATTTGAATTTAATTTTTAAGGCCCGGATGGATGATGGATGAATTAGTGGAATGAAGAATATGGGAGGAAACGGGAGAACACCGAGAAAAACCATGCATACGGTGTTTGTCTACCACAAAGCCCACATGGCATGAACACGGATCGAACCGACGATCCCTAGCACTAGAGGTGAGCACTCTACCATTGAGCCAGCGCAGCTCTTCATATTTTCGGCTTTCAACCAGTGGCGTATTTTGGATTCTAAGCTTGGATTACCACTACCCAAGGTAATGGTAATAAGACTTGAAAGGAGAGCATAGTTAGGTCTTAAAAAGTAACTGAATTCCTACACTGCAAGCACTGTACCTTTGAATTTTTGGTACATATTGTACCCACAATTTTTGAGAGGCAGTGGCAAACCCAGGGTTGGGTTTACAGGAGGCGGTTCTTTGCCTCCCAGTTCTTGAGAGGGAACAGATGAATAATAAGAACTATATAAAATATGAAAAAATATGAATCCCTGTGCCCGTCACTGCCTCTGGAAAATAGGTACTATAATGTAATCCCATTTTTTGAGAATCAGTGACGGACCCCATAGATTCGTATTTATATTCGTTTTTGTTTCTATTAATCTGTTCCCTCCCAAGAACTGGGAGACAATCAATGAACCACCCCTCTAAACCCAACCGTGGTTCGCCACTGCCTCTCAAAAATTGGGAGTACAAAATTCCAATTTTATACTCCTACTTCAGAGGTACAGTTTTTACAGTGTACTTGTAGTTGTAACAGCTTTCATTTAAAGAGAAAGAACTAAAAACACGTTACATTGTAGAAGTATTTACAGCTCTAGGTACGATATTTTTCCATTATCACAAATACATCGTGTAAAGTCGAAAATTACACACAGAAAAAACGACACAACCAGGACTCGAACCCGGACCTTCCATATTTACGGTCAGGTGTACTATCCATTACATCACCGCAGCATCTTAACAAAGCGTATTTGTGGTTAAGGAATAACATTATTCTTTTGTAATGCCCAAATTTGAATTAGAATTTAATTTTTAAGGCCTGTGAACCGGGTCAGTATAGCAGTATAAAGTTGTAAACAAACACAAGGCAGAAGTGAGCGTGCTACGACAGTGCCACCGCTTTTGTGTGAAACAAATAAATCAAACAAGTGAAACGCACGCAGTTTATGAATTTGAAAAAGACAAAATCTTAGTATTCTCCAAATTTCTTTTGAGGAAGTTCCTAAATCAATTTTATCTAATAGATGAACACAGCATCCAAATATTCCTCCTTGAAAAGTTGAAATACGAAGTTATACGTTATCATTTTTTCAAATATAAAGCAGTTGAAAAATGTAGACATAAATCTGAAATTATATATTATATCCGTCTTCATTTCAGTAAAACCTCTTACTGGATTTACTCGAAGAAACTATTGGCTGACCATCAATGAGTTATGTTCTACCGGACTGATTTCGATCTCTCAAGATCTAATGGCAAATCATCGTACTCAGCAATTTCCGTAAGACTGGAAAGTGGAAACAGTGAAAAGTACCCGAACGTAATATATTTTCACATTTACAGCGTCATACAGTCACTTGTTTTCTAAATTCTCTCGTAAGTTTCATGATTCAAGCTAAAAAATACAGGCTCCTGACAGAAACTATTTTTTAACAACAGCTCAACCATCAACAACCGAAACCAAATTCTTAGCATTCAGCGAGGAACGAATGTTTTGCTAAGATACAGTAATTCTCACTCCTCAGCAAAGAAAGGTTAAAATAAGCAAGAAACAAGATAACCAACACTTTACACTTTATAGTTTACGTCACAAATCAGAAGAATAACTAGTGACACCTCTCGAGTCGGTTCAACTGCACGCGCATTTCTCACCTTGTTCATGTTCCTAGTAAGAATTGTTGAGAAGTACATATCATATTTTATTAACTTCTAAAATCAACGATCAATGGACAGATCGGGATAATGGGTCCCATTTACTTCGGGATAATGGGTCAGCTACTAATTCTCTGGATGATTTTACACAGCATGTTATTAAGGATTTCTTCGTTAATCTCAAAATAGCGTTGGCAAAATCTTGCACTTTCTATTCAATTTATTCTTTACGCCGAATTTTATTCGCTTATACAGATTGATAAGGATCGAAATGTATATACGGATCATACGATGTAAAATTTAGTTTAGATTGAGATCAAACATGAGGACTGTCGTACACTTTTCAGCGTTCGATTATAATGAAAAAGTAGTTTCATTGTCAATGAATTAGCAATAGTTAACCCTGATGACTATAGTTTTCAAAGTCGTATATTTAAACCTCCTTTTCCAATATCAAGAATTATTCCTAGTTTAAGATATGGAAATAATTATTTAAGCCAGCATGTACTTGATTTAGAGTGGATAGAAGGCGAAGTTTAATACGGGAAGGTTAAAAACATGCTTACAAGGAACACCGGCAAGTTTTTCTAGAGTCTCTTCTACAAAGAACAGTGATAAATTTGGAAGACATCAAATGTCCAAAATATAATGCTTTAGCATTTCCATCAGAAAGTTGTGTTCATTATCTTCAACTTCTCCAGGAACTCACTGGACTACAATATATATTAATAAGCATATACAGGGGCAATATTTTGATAGCTTTGGAAATGAAGGTACTAAACCAATTGTAAAACTTTAAAATGTAATAACAAATTATATGGTGTGAATAAATCAAATGCAACACGAAAAATCTATACTTTGTAGGCTATTTCGTATATTTTTTTTATTTCAGTGTACGAGGAAAATCGTAATATCCTATTTTCATACTACGAATCTTCAAAAAACGATGAGATTGCAAAATCTCTTGCAAAAAATATTATAAAACGAAAAGTAAATTGTAAATGAAGTTTTTCGCATAAGGTAAAACAAAATCGTTTATTTTAAAAATCCATGAAAGAAATCATAAAGGGGAAGTGTATAGAAATTTATTTATTTATTCATTAGTTGATAAATTGATATCATCCATAACAATCTAAATTCTAAAATGTACAGTCACTAAAATGTATTCCGGGAACATAGCTTTGGTTTTTATTTAACCTATATTTATGGACTAAATAGGCCCAATTTTCTGAGAATGTCACTTGCAGTCCCTCAGAAATCTTACGGCTTAGGCAAAGCTGACCATCTGGCCAATAAAAAAAACTAAATACTACTTACGTGCAGTACATTTTTCCATGACTGTGCTAGTGACATTAAAGCGCAGAGTAATTAAAAGTTGTGCAATTTGTGTCAGTGGATCGGTTCGATGTATTGTGGCTCCAAAAAATCCACCAAACGGTCGCAGCTCAGTAGTAGAGCGTTGGCTTAGCATTCTAGAAGTCGTGAGTTCAATTTCAGCGATCGACCATCATGACTGACGTTTTCCCAGGTAATTTCCTCCGCAGTCACACCAGGAAATTTCCGGAATGGTACAGTCAAATTAGATCCTGACCGACACTCTCCAGCATCATTTACCCTTCTCTATCCAGCCTGAACCTTAGATGCCTGAAGACAATATGTAAAATTCCAACTCAGATAATGCTAAATTTCTTCTAACACTTTGAACACAACATTTTTCCTTAATCAGTATCCTTGTTGGAATTCTAATTAATCAAATATTTGAAAAGAATTCGGTCAATTCAGAATTATTCTTTCCAGTCTAATGTTTTCTAAAAACCCAATATACGAAGGTTCTGTGTCAAAATATTCATAGCAGTCCGCCATATTCTTTCTCACTTTAAGGCTGCGTTAAACACTTAAGGGAGGTATATCTCATCCTTAAATTAAGGAAGAGGTTGACGAGGTGTTACCTTTTAGGCAGGTTGGTGAAACACTATAGCACGCTAAGGAGGCGTTAAATTGACTATAGCACACCTCATATTCACAATTTTATCCCCAGTCTTCTTCCTTTGTAGCCTCAAGTCTCTCTCCTACAAAATTTACTGGTAAGTTTGACGATTTCAATTCACTTTCCGAGTCCGCTGGAATGGATATTTCTAGAGGATACAGTCTCTGCACAAGACGAATTAGAATTCCAGTCGCAAATGTGACTTTCACCACTCTAGCACGCCTATCTTCTCCAGAAAAAACTTCAACGACTCTTTCTAATGAGCAATTTATCTTCAGTTTGTCATCAGTTCCAAACAAATATAATCTTTTTGCACATCTTTGGTATGTCCTACTGTCTGTGCACTAAAAGGCTTAAATACTCGGTCCTGAACCTGTCTTTCAACCTTTTCATCACAGCTTGTGAATTTCTATACATTTTTGTCAACTGAGGGTTGTCTACATCATTCAAATCCGAAATTCCTGTTTCTTGAACATCTTGCAAAAACATGTCAGGAGTCAACGATACAAAGTCCTCCACATCATCAGACAAATACGTCTATTGTCGCGAATTTATCACAGCCTAACAATCATTTAGCAGTGTCACTAAATCGTAGTTCAGAGATGCCTTTTCTAATGTTTTATTTAGCAGAAATTTTAAGGTTGTATGATACGCTCTCACCATCCTCCCCCCTATGCAGCACTATGTGGTATAAATTTCCATTGTAGTCTCCTACAAATGATTCTACAGTCATCTTCTCTCAATCGATCGAGCTGAACAGATTGGCAGTTCCTGTAAAGTTCGTACCATTATCACTGTAAATTATTTTTGCCCCTCCCTCTTCTAGCAAGAAACTTCCTCAAAGCCAGCAAGAAACCACACGTCGACAAGGATAGCACTATCTCCAAATGGACCGCTTGATATACCGCGCGAGTAAATAAAACTACCCAAGCCTTCTCGCCATTCTTTAAGATTAATGATCCTGTTAGGTCTACTCCGGTAATTTAAAAAACAAGGTGTCTCTCACTCTATCTTCCTGTAGCGCAATCGTAGTTACTTTGAATCCCCTCGCGTCATGTCTTCTACATCGGACACACTTAGCGAGAACATAACGTATAGTTTTCCTAGCACGCAGAATCCAACTTTTCCTGAACCGACACAACAGAATTTGAGTTCCAGCATGTGACATTTTTCACGTGTTCTTCTATGGTCAACATGCTAACTAACTTGTGATCAGAAGGCAACAGAAAAGACTTCTGAAATCTTCATAGTCTTCTCTACTCGAAATCTTAGTTTTCGCTCTGTTGATACCATCTTTGTCCACAAACGTGAACATAAACCATCTGGTATTGTGCACTTCAAAAGTTTCCATTTTAACACTGCGCTGCAACACCTTCCCTGAAGCTTCAAACTTCGGACCTGTCCATTCTCCTAAACTTCTTTTGTCTGGATGAGAACAATTATTGGCTAATCTAAGCATCCAAGCCACCATATCAAGTACTTTCTGGTACATGGAAAAGTACTTCAAGTACCATACAGATTCACATTCCTTTTCAAGAGAAACAGCCATCTTTCTCTTTTCACTGTTCACCTCCTCTTCATTGACCGTTTCCCTCTGTATTGGCCAAACTGATCCCTCCATCTTCCACCACTGAGGTCCCTCCCACCATCTGGAGCTCAGAAACGTGATGACATCACATCTTCTACAGGACAGGTCAGCTGAGTTGTATTTCCAAGGCATGTGCATCCAATTGGAAACAGCACACAAGGAACGAATCTACTTTACTCTGTTGTTCATGGAAACAGCCCATGGTTCATCTGTTTTTTTACAACACCAAAAGCTGTGGTGCAATCAGCCCAATAATAAACAGGGATATCTACATTCAAACTAGTAACTACTGATGAAGCAAGACAGGCACCAATACAGCAGACTAACAATTCGAGTCTACGGATACTTATTTTCTTCATTGATGCAACTCTAGATTTACTGGCGACTAACTGCACTTCGCCATTTGACTCACTTTCACTTTTCATAAATATAACACAAACGTATGCAGATTGGCTCACATCCGAAAATACATGTGTAGTCCACGTCTTCCTAGATCCATCAATAGAAAAGCGTCTACAGATTCCTATATCATTTAGTGAAGACAAAATTTAATATAATTTTTAAACGTCCGTGCTATCTCCGGTGAAACTTCTTCATCCCATTAGATTTTCGAACAATATCTTTCTTGAAGTAGCAGCTTAGGAATTGAAGTGACTGGTAAAAGGAACCCAACAGAATCAAATATCTTATGCGCAAGTGTAGAATACTTTTTCTTGTTATAGGTTGAGTAATTTCACTTAAATTGCTTAAGTCACAACGAATTATATCCTTACATTTCTTCCAAATCAGGCCCAATACTGAAGCCATAGCTCCATTGTCTTCATAACTTTATTCTTGACTTGTACTACTCTCAACCTTTTAAGTCAAATTTTGCTTCAGCAAGCAATTTCGTAGCTTGTTCGATGAAAAACACTAATTGTTCTTCACTATCTACGGAAGTTATGCAATTATCAACATAGAACGACTGGTTCAACTTCTTAGATACTGGCTTAAACTCAGAAGAACTTCCATCAATATGGTGATTTAATACAGCACCTATCAGAAACGGACTACAGTTCACTCCAAAAACAACTCGGCGATGATTGTATACTTTCTGCAGATTTTCTGCAAAATTCTCCCTCCGAAGGAACCTAAAAAAGTTACAGCATTTCTCATTTACAGCAATCTGGAGAAAAGCTCTTCTTCTATCAGAAATTACTCCTATATTTTCTCCCTAAACTTTAACAAAATGGTTAGAATCAATTCTGCTAAATTGGGTCCTTTATCCAAACAGTTGTTTAGAGACGATGAGCCTGCTACTTTACATGAAGCATAAAACACCAGCCTGACTCTACTTGTAGAATTTTCTTTGAAAACTGCTCGATGTGGTAGATAATAACCAGACTTCATAGCTTCGTCCACTGACACCTCTTCGATTACCCCTTTTTTCTGGCACCTTGAAGACTGTATCGTATTCCTTCATACATTCCGCCTTGTACCAGTTTTACTGTAACTGAAAAACACCTCTTCTCTGCTACCAGTCGGTTATTACTTATTAGGAAGCTGTGGATGGCCATCCGTCCAAGGTAATCTTATTTCGTATCTTCCTTCTGAATTAATCCTTAATTTTCTTAAAGTGATCGAGTGCAGCCTGTTCCATTTCTTTACGTGTTTCAGTTTCTACGGGATCTGTGATGCCTAACGTATCCAACTTTCAAAGATCAGACATGCTAATGTTTTGTGTCAACAGAGAAATAACTTACAATGCTGTTCCTATTAGTAGTTTCTTTATGTGCAGGTACTTTTCCTATAATAACTTATCCCAGCAACGTTTTGACAGCAACCAGGTCGAATTATAATTTCTGAACATTTTTGGAAAGCAATTTACCAGCGACATCAGCTCCAATTAATAAATGAATATCCGATTCATTACCATCAAAGGGTGTCCAAATTTTCTTTTTCTTTATTTCCTTTGACCATGGTCCTCGCTTAAGGCTATGGATGTTATTACAAATAACTGGTCTCTCTAATACTTTCAAATTATATGAAAAATGTTCACGAAGATCGCAGATAGTTATTTCATACCATTTGTGAGATTTTTGCTTGACTGAACACCAACAAATAAAATATGAACCAAAGTTTCTATAGATTGGACGGATATAGAAAGTCTTTGCCAGACCGTTGCGAACCTGTATTATACGCACTTGTTCATTTACCTTCAACTTTAATTGTCTCCAGAATGTACTGTTCACAACAATTTTGATTGGTCAAAGTATGCGTACCAACATCTTTACCAGTACCGGTACGTGTTTCCTTGTTACTAGTCTCCTCTGATGTCTTACCACACATAACAACAAAATGATTACTTTTGCATTTAAAACACATAAACTTCACAGAACAGACTCCAGCATGATGATTACGATTAAAACACCTGAAGCAACACTGCTTTTTCATAAGCAACCTCTTCCTTTCTTCCAGTGTCGTATTATGTGCCTTCTTGCAATTTATCTCAGGATGTGCTTCTTCACAGAATACACAAGTCCTCTTTGCACTTTCTGCCTGATCAGAAAATAAATTACTCGAAGTGGAAACCATTACTTCAGCATGCTTCTTCTTACTTTTAGTGCCTTTTCCACTGTCTACCATCCTAAAATCGGCCTGAGCTAATGTAGGGTAAATGTAGGGATGTTCGCCATACTGGAAATTTCGCCTTACTTGTGGTTTTTGTAATAGTAAATAAGAACTATGAGTTGGAAACACTCACTTTTTCGCTAAAAAATCAAGTAACATGTGCCTTGTTTGCACTGACATCTGCAGTGTGGTGAGCAAAGTAGCAAGGAAGCAGTATAGTTTCTAATTCGCAGTTACGTCGGAACGGATGACAAAGAAAGGCACAGAATTACAGAAGTACGTTGGAAATTCTCATTTTTTGTAAAGTAAGAATTATATTAATTCCTGTTAATTATTGATATCGTAATTGTAAACTGTAATAATGTTGTGAAAAGATTTGCTTTGGAAAGCGTGCATGTACAAGTAAACAAAAGTTGGTTTCTTTCGACTATGCATTTGCAGGTAAGTTCGCCAGAGTAACGTACAATGTGGCGAATTGCCCTTCGTATAGACGATCTGTTCACATAAGTTATTCGCAATGCATACGAATAAAATAGTGGTAGACACTACAGTGTGATAATCCTAAATACTCCGGATGACACAGTTTATTTAAGTCTTTCTTAAAAAAAAAAAAGAAAGTGTCCAATAAGAAGAGGAATCGAAGAACAGATAACTAATTAATGTTTATCTCCTTTTACAGGACCATTTGGTGACAACTAGGAACACATATTTTTTTTACAGGAAACAAATCCTTTTTTTTTGGGGGGGGGGACTTTAGTATAAGATTTTTGAAGACCGAAAACAATGATCTCCAGAAATAAGGCAAGTCAACGCTCCCAAATTTATTTGCAGAAGCCACTGGATAAGAGTGTGTTCAAGCCCCTTAAAGTGCATTGGAATCAAGCTTTACAGACATCGATATCCGGGACATTCTTTGTCAAAACTAAATTTTCCATAAATTTTACAGAAGCTTGGATGAAGACGGCAGTACCGAGAACTGCAGTAACAGGTTTCCGGGCTACGGGTATATATGCTTATAATCCAGACGCAATATCAGAACATGCATTTGTACCAAGCTCAATATCTGAACGTTCCGATTCACAGCCAATAACCAATCAAATTTCCCCATTGACAGATTCTCCAAATTCTCCAGACGTGTTACCAAACAGGACCAACGACAGTTCTGTGTCATTTCACGACTTGATGGATTTCAACACCGAAGGTTGACAGAAAAGCACCTACGGAAGTCCAGAAATTCGTTGTTTGCTATTAAAATATATGTTGTTGTTGTTGTTAGCACACAATATTTACTTAGTTTAATAGTATTCTCAGTCTGAATTAGCCCAAATCTATGCTTGAGTAAAAGTAATTGATTTCCACCAAGGCTAACATAATTTGCATGAAGAATTCAAGAATTGATATGAACCAGTATTTCCATGTATTAACACAAGTCGGTTACATTCAAGTAGTTTTTACATAAATCCAAAGAATGGATACTCCCTCATCATCGCTATCTCCAATGACATAACAAAGACATACTACCTGCATATATGTGCTTAAGTTAAATTATCTCATCTGTATATCCAGTGAATCTTGCCTCCATGAATTCGTCTTTATACAGTAAAGGTTATTCTATTACAATCTTTTAAATAGAAAAGTAAAATATTCCCAGCACAGCTTGTTTCGTTATATTTCAAGACACAATAACAATCCTGCTTCTAAATTCGTTAAAACACAATTCAAGAATAACAATTGCTAAATTCGTTAAACAAAATTCAATAACAACAATGCCCTGATATAACTGAATTAAATTAAATTCACTTAGAATGTTTCAAATTATAAAATTCAACAACAATCACTCTTTTCTATTCTCACAATTCACTCCCCCTCGGAAATGAATGTTGCTTAAGTATATCCCTCGCAAGTAATATCATAGAGTGTGCAATTCCTATTCCAAAATCATCATATCAGTTTCACTCCTCCTCTCTAAAGAAAATGAGGTATTCTCATTTTTACAAACTTCCTGTAACTGATATATCTCTTTCAAGGCATCCACCAGTTTCAAAGTCCAACCATTATATTTCCAGAAAAGATACTTCAATCTGTTAGTTTGAAATTGGGTAGAGTGTACAAAATCTTCATAACCACATTGTGTGATTTCTGTTACAAGAGTTTTTTCTATTCTTTTCATAGCTTTCTTACTTTTCTGATCAAAATACTTCTGATAGAACATGTTTTCACGAGTTTCTTCTGATGTAAGTTTTTGACCTTTGTCAGAAACGGCGTTAGTATGTGTTACCATTACTTTACCCGTAAGACATGTTTGATGATCATCGTGAAGTATTTTTTTCTCATCTTCCTTCTCGAGTTTCTGGGAATTAGCAGGTAAAACTTTTTCTTTATTACTGGTACTCATATCAACCTGATGAATAGCTGAGTTTATTTCTTTGATCTGATTCGGACTTTCACTAATTTGCAAGCGCAATGTTTGTATACTTTTATCCTCAACTCTAGAAGTGATGGTCTGCACATACTTTGTTTCTCTACTTTTAGTCATAGTTTGAGAAAACTTGTCCTGTTTATCTCCTATTTTTACATTGTCAGACCTATTGGTTGGAATCTTTAATTGTCATTATTTAACTCTACCTGTTTAATCATATTAACTTGTACATGTTGTTCATTCATATTTAACGCAAGATTCATTTCCGTATTGTGTGGCGATAACTCGTTTTTAACTGTTAAAGATTCTACTTCCGCTTTAATGCGTGTTTCCTCACTGTTCCTTAATCTAGAAAAACAACATCGAGCAAAATGTGAATTTTTGTTACACAAGAAACAAATAGTATTAAATGGTGGACATTTCCTCGGAAATCTATGGTGTAAGCCACAGCGGCTGCATACTCTTTTAAGTTGGTTTTGTTGATATTGTCTTGAATTTCTACTTAGAAAAGGAGTATTTAACGTTTCAGATCCATTTAGTGCCACTAAAAAGACATTATTATTATCTCTCGAGATATCCACTGGACTTATATGTGTTCTTTGCATCGATAAAATTGTTATTATTGTTAGATTTAAATTTACAGCTGGCATATTTAATAAGATCGTTTGATAATTGATGTTATCTAGCCCAATAATTAATTGATCTAATAGCAATTTATCATGGTTTTGACCAAATTCCCAAAACGATGCAAACTTTTTAAGTTTGGCTGTATACTCAAAAAATGACTGTCCTGGATCCTGTTTTAAGAGGAAAAATTGCTCTGTTCTTATCTCCAACGATTTGTCTGTCATTTTATATGATATCAGCGAGTTTACTGAGTATATTTTCTCAATGAACCAATTATATGATATTAATGCCATCTGCATTATTTTTAGCCAATAAATAATAAAAACTGATCTCACTGGCATGTTTCCTACAACAAATATTTCACTAAGTTCATAATACTTTGCCCAAGATTAATGTAAGTTCGAAATGCCCTTTTACTCGTCGCCAATTTGTTTGTTTAATATTTGATGCCGTTGTTTAGTACACTATATTACTTATTTTAATAGTATTAATAGTCTGAATTGGCCCAAATCTATGCTTGAGTAAAAGTAATTGATTTCCACCAAGCCTAACATAATTTGCATGAAGAATTCAAGAATTGATATGAACCAGTATTTCCATGTATTAACACAAGTCGGTTACATTCAAGTAGTTTTTACATAAATCCAAAGAATGGATACTTCCTCATCATCGCTATCTCCAATAACATAACAAAGACATACTACCTGCATATATGTGTTCAAGTTAAATTATCTCATCTGTATATCCAGTGAATCTTGCCTCCATGAATTCGTCTTTATACAGTAAAGGTTATTTCCATCACAATCTTTTAAATAGAAAAGTAAAATATTCCCAGCATAGCTTGTTTCGTTATATTTCAAGACACACATAACAATCCTGCTTCTAAATTCGTTAAAACACAATTCAAGAATAACAATTGCTAAATTTGTTAAACAAAATTCAATAACAACAATGCCCTGATATAACTGAATTAAATTAAATTCACTTAGAATGTTTCAAATTATAAAACTCAACAACAATCACTCTTTCCTATTTCCACATTCGTCTGCTGTTCTTTTGACTCGGAAGAACACTTTTACGGCGACAAAATCCAATAACAAGCAAGGTGTGGGGAAACTGGACTCCGATGATAACAACAGTAGGCCTAGAACAGCAGGAAGTGAAGACTGAAACCAAAGTGTAGTGGCGTCTTCACAGCAACCAGGATGTAGTGGAATCAAGAAGAAAGTGGGGAAAGCTAAACTGATCAAGTCAACTTTTGTGGTGACTGTGGAGATGATTACTTGAATCCCAAAGGTAAAAAAAAATGGACTGGTACCAATGCTTAATTTGCCAACTTTTGTTTCATGAGGACTGCGACAAAGGTTCAATAACACAGTGTGGTTTGTGCACTATGTGCAATAATGGTGACTCACTTGCTTCCGATTCAGAATCTTATTAAAAGAGCGTCCCGCTTAACTTTGTAATAATGTTTCAATTGTACTCTTTGAGGTATGGTACTTATACATGCTTGTATTGTATTTTTAAGTATTGTTTTATCTTCTATGGTAATTCAGGCTCTTTTACGCTTTGTTATATGAGTCTTTGGCAACTACTTTTGTACATACATACACTCAAAGTGACGATAACATTATATACAGGTTATATGGCGATTTCCCCAGCATGTGATGGGAATTTCGCCACTTTTTCTCATTTTTGTATTTTTAATATTACGGCATAAGTATAAGTAACACAGTGTTTATTTTATATTCCTCATAATCTACAATGACTACTTTATGTATAATGTAAATTTGGTCCTTCTCCCCTAATTCGTTTAGAAGAAAAAACACTAAATAACATTTTGGTGGCGAACTTCCCCTCAGTTACCCTAATTCGTTTTTCGCTTTATACTTCAATTTTCCACTATATATGTCATCCATTTTATCGTCATTGGTCGCTTCAGTATATCCATGCCTCAACCATACTCTCAAGATATCTTCTGGTAAGCACGACTCAGCAAAGGGGAACATCGCTGCGTACCTATTGTCATGCCAATTGATTTCAAAGCGCGCAAATAGGATTCTAATTGGTCATACAAACGAAAACGTGATACATTTTTCTTCTGCATTGAAACATTCTGAATAACTAAATTTAAGAATTCGCGTACATAAAATTCCACTAACAGCTGTCCCCTCCACAGCGAATCCTCAAACTTCCGATTGCTTTATCGTAATTTTCACCTGTATGCGGATAACTGCTAACAATATCCCATGCCCTTGTACTTGTAACAAGAGCCTGAAGAAGGTACTGAAATTTGTTTTCTTTTTTAACATCCTCATCGTCGTGAATGTGTTTAAATTAACTCCAGAAACTTGGCCACTTACTAATTTCATCACCAAACTGTTTCAGTTAAAATTT
The DNA here is from genome assembly GCA_022664845.1 of Lepisma saccharinum. Lineage (NCBI taxonomy): Eukaryota > Metazoa > Arthropoda > Insecta > Zygentoma > Lepismatidae > Lepisma > Lepisma saccharinum. The sequence goes on along the minus strand of JAGDQP010030282.1, from coordinate 5,376 downwards.
TGGTAACTTCACCTTCTTTTTAGTTCTTTTTAGTTACCATTAACACTAGTCCCGTCGGCTTCTTTCTTCAAGAACCGTTCGTAGTTCACAAGCACCTCAAACAACATATTCCTGTATTCTTCAATTTCAGCGCATTCTGCCTCGTATTGCTTTTCGCTGCCCGGTCTTGTGTAACAAAGAAGTGGTTCAGGCACTTTGTCATCTAAAGTACAAATTTCTCCAAATAAATGTTCCATTTCTGAAACATTCATTTGAACCTTTCCCTCCTCAGGTTGATCTTGCTTCAATTCCGTCTGAACAATATTGAGGGGTTTGGTAAAAAAAAAACCTCGTACAGGTTTCCTAGCTTTAATTAACTTATGCATTTTTATATCGTGCTTAACGTCGCAGCGCTAAAATGTAACGTTCTAACTAACATGCAGTTTCATGCAACTTCACAATCCAACCTGATTAACATTTATGAAAAAAACTCAGCACACAGGTTTCTCCTCATAACATTTTACTATGATTATATGCTTACAAACTAACGGAATAAATATACAAACTTCGTATTTAATATTTTCAATGCTGATATCAAAACACAAAAGTTTCCTCCTGTTGCTTTTGTCCCAGTGCACAGAATACAGTCAGGGTACTCACTGTCCAGTTTCTCACTTTGTTTCTTCTCGGTGGAGTTTACTTCTTACACCATATGCGTGGGTTTTCTCGGAGTTTTGCCGTTTCCTTCCACTTTATTCATTCCACGAATCATCAATCCTGCCGAGCCAAAGTTATCTAAAGGTCTTAAACTGAAATTCAAATTCAGTTTTTAACCAATTTTACAGTTGGTCACAATACCAACTCCAATGTCTTTTTCATGCAAGTTACTTGTACCTAAACTCTTAAAATACGCTGTTCTAATATTCAATAAGCTGTCAGTCATTTTTAAAAGGTCAAACTTTGAAACAACAAGTTGAACAACCATAATCGTGTTTGTTACTAACTATGCAAAACATTATTAAAACCTATGCAGTGGTACCCATCTTTAATCTACCAATATTAATATGTAAGCTTGTTACATAAAATCAAGTGACTGAATACAACTTTCGCATTCCTTTGACGTATTTTTGAAATTACCTCATATAAATTTCGTGTAAACGTAGAAACTAAATCATTCCTGTTATGTAAAATATCTTCCATTGCTTATGGATTCTGGCAGCTAGCAACCAAACATGTGAAGTTCTTCTCTGTTATTCCTGATGAATATATTTGTTCAAACTAATCTCGAGTATGTTTCTACATTCTTTGGTATTAATAGCAGTATCTTTATTCTTAAAAATAAATGATCTTATGTGTTCTTCGTGAAATTCTTTTATAGATATATTCCCTTATATGCCAAGTACAATCATTAAAAACATGTTTTATGTATGTCTGTAACGAAGTTACACATTTGTATCCCCGAAAAAATAAAATAAAGACGCCCTTGGTTCCATTACGTATACGTATCTATATTCTATATTATTATATGAATCCGGTTAGCAAAAGTAGTTCATATCTATATGCATGCTTCGTATTACAAGGACCTCTCAAGTGACGCGAGGAAGAGGGTTCCATTCAATTTCAAATAGTATACAATATTTTCTTTTCTCATGCTAACTTTCATTTTATGTGAATATTTTCCAAATTCAAACTATAGTTTGAGTCTTTAATCTATTACGAATGCGCACTAAAAGTTGAATGTTATTTCGTGTACTATAAAACTAGCTGGCAGTCATTCAGAGGTACAAAATACTTTAAAAGTAGGTTAAATCTCAGATGCCAACACCAGAGACGTTACTGATTGCTTCTGCTGGTTATAGTCATCAAACATTATATAATATCTAAATCGTAAATTAATTAATTGAATTAATCTTAGTTGGGTACACTGATTATCATTATTGGTCACTACTTGATATACGAGAAGCTGTTTTGTTCGAAATCCTCCCTACCTTCAAATAAAGACAGTGTTATCCGTAAAAAATGACATCAGATCCTAACATTAGAGAAAGCAAGTCAATAAAAAATCAATAAAAATAACCTACTCTACTAATGACTCTATATATCTCTACATGTCTTCTTTCTATCAAGTCCATATACTAGAAAAATACCTCAAGACTGGGTTGTAGTTAAATTATTGCATTTCAACAATGCTTTAATAATTCATAGAAGGAACAAAAACATATAATAGTAGGATATTCATCCCGAAGGTCGTTGGACAAGCTAAAGCAATACTAATTTGTCATTGGATGTCCTATAAACAGTTCAATCACAAAAATAATCGATTGTATAGACTAGAATTTGACAGTTTTTTCTCTTTATTACGAATACAAACAGTGTTTGGGTAAAATCCAACAAATAATTCCTTTTCTAGCAAATCTTTCAGGCAGAATCGACCCTATTTTGTGTTAACTATTAAGAAATATCCTAATTTGTACTTCAAGTATGTACTTTAAATATCACTTTTCTCGCTATATAATGAGTACATATGCTTTCCTGACACCCTTTTTTCTGTTAAATATAACAAAGTTCTATGTCAAATCAGTCCTGGTCACGATTCAAATTCAGAAAATTAGCAATATTTCACTACTTTGTGGTTACATTCTAAATTTCACGCAATATTTTTCTTTTCATCGTACATGTTGTCTCTTCGGGGCTACATAGTCTAGTGGTTAGAGCACTGGACTCATGTCAGCGTGGTCCCGGGTTCAATTCCCAGCTAAAGTTCCACTTTTCGGCATCCACCCAGCGTCGTGAGAAAAACTGGGGAATCACGTAAATAAAGACGTGACGGCCACTCAGTCTAGAAAGCCCATAATACGCCTGTTCGTGGATAGATGGCGCGCAGCGCTGACCACACTGCCGTCACTCAGGAGGACGCAGTTTCACCAAGCGCAAACAAATGGCGCTGGGGCAGGCTCAGGACCTATTGGTCTGTAACGCCGATGGTTATCATTTTATTTTTATATTGTTCTTCACTAACCTCATCCTAACAGTGTTTCCCTCAATTTCATTATATGACTCATAAAACCTAAACTAAAAACTAGGCTGCTACTTTCCCTATACCTTTCCCATCGAGCAACACCCGGTGGTAGTTTCATCTCCATAAAATTTGAACATCTACAGTTGTGGTGGGGTTCAGTGATTCCCCAGCAACAATAATAATATTTTTAAATACCCTTATTCCACCTTCAATAAAACAGGGTTTAGGTTCCGTTTCAAGTATTGGATTTTAATTCGACTTTTATTACCACCAAATCAAAAGGTCCGCACAGCTGCATCTTATTTCCTTGTTCTTGAGGTTGAGGCTAATAAAAACAAAGGCATTCGTAGTTCTTAATAAGTTATTTATCACAAGCTACAACATGGAACAAGAAAAAAAGAGCACAGTAACTTGCAAAACAACTTATGGGCACACATTTGATGGATTCCCAATTTTTAAATTTCGTGGGTCATCGATCCAGAAACTATGATTTAATTCCTGTTCAATTACCAATATGTGTCCCTTGAAAGCAATTCACTGTAGTATTCAAATCATGACAACATTATCGTAAATCAAACTTACTTCTGCAAGGCCTAAGTTAAATCTCGTCTTCTCGTCTGCATTAACATCTTACGTTATCAATTGAATCACAAATATCTACATTATTTGATTTAATATATCTTCTGATCTCTATCATTATATTTTCGCGTTACTCTTCTCTATAATAGAAACAAAACAATAAAATATTTTAATTCACAATATTTTTTAACTGTACCGGAACACCTTATAGTCATATGTTATGATTACAGTTAATTCACTAACTAATTTCGTTCAATTCGCTGCGCTGGGGGTAAGGTTTTGCGTCACGGTCCAGTAGTAGGGGCGGTATAGATTTCTGTGGGCCTGTGGTAAATTCCTTATGGTGGTATTAATCGCTGCTAGCACTCTACTGGCGTATTGACCCTATAAATTCTTAGAATATTCCCCAACTAATTATTTTCTACAATACATTACAATTGAAAGAGTATTTTATAGCTAAATATAATCCTCCTTAAAATATGGGTCGAAAGACGTCTCACACACGTTTAGCCAATCAGAGCAACAAACATGTAATATTATTGCTCTATGAAGTTTAATCACTACAGCCACCACTAATATGTCCTGGCACCAAACAAGTTTTGTTGAAATGGAAGCCCTGTGTAATTTTTGCTATACCCCGAGTTTCTCAATTCTAAGAACAAAAAGGCAAATTTTGAACATCAATATTGGGCACACTGCCTGCAAAGGAAAGAAAAAATATAGTACATCCATAACCACTGGTTATTAAAGTGCAATATGAGGAAATAATGTGAAATTTCACATTTTAATGCCTAATCCATCACATTGCGACATGCGCATTGAGTTTTTCAATTTTCTCTGTAATTTGGGAGGCTAATTTGTATCGAACGTGTAATATAGGGTGTGTAATTAATGAAAAAATACGAGCCTTGCAAGTTAATATATCAATTATTAAAATTATCTCGCTTTCCTGCAGCCTAGTGACAGCTATGTAATAATAGACCCATTCAAGAATTTGTGTATGTGGCACGAGACAAGTGGAAGCCTTGTGTAATTTCTATTTTGAATTCCCATATTGTAGAGTCACAATAATAGCAACTTGAGTGCAAATTGTCTTTTATTCTTTACTAACGGCGTACAATCTCAATTTTAAATTCCCATACAGTAGAATTAAAATAATAACTTAAGGGCACATGTCATTCTCTATATTTTAGCGAGGACGTACAGCAGCAAATACAATTTCAATTTTGAATTTCGTATTAGACCTATATAAAGATGCAATTTTGCAGCTTTATAGTTTTGAGAAGTGGTAGTAGGTAGAGAGAAGTAAATATCACATTCTTCATTACCGACTCGAATTTCTTAGTATCTTAATTCAAACTGCCATATTTGGGAAGCAAGTGTCACATTCTGCATCACCGACACGAATAACATAAAATACGAGTTTTATAGTTCTGGTATTGAAAGAGATGCCATATTTTGGTTGTGCAATGTTAGTGCAAGCAATATTCACCCAATATTATTTTTATTAAGGCATATTCCCAACAAAGGAATAATTTGTCGAAAGAAGAATATAATACATTTATAATCACTAAATTATAAGGGCAGGCTATTTAAGGAAATAGCGTGGAATTCCACATGTAATACCTTGGCCAACACCTCGGTGGTTTATAATTTTCAATATAAAATAGCGCTGAAAGGCTGTATCGACCGTGTACTTGCTTTAAAAAAATCGGAAAATATTATTTCTTGTGTGTAATTGCTTACATAAGTTTTGCGACTCTTGTGAATATAGTATTTACTTCAATTACCTCGCTTTT
>JAGDQP010030281.1:0-22724 GCA_022664845.1 Lepisma saccharinum | reverse complement strand
AGTATCGCTTTAAGAATTTTATTGACAATTCCTAGTAGTATTGCTTCAACGGAGCGAAGTTTTTTCTTTTAAATAAAACTTATTTAAAGACTTATCTTACAATACAACTAGAATGACTCAAGAGAGATGATCTACTTTGGCCCTACTATTAACGTAATTTCAATAGCGTGGACTTTAAAAATCTGAACTATAATAACATAATTAATTATTTTGTTAAAATGATGCTAAGGAAAATTAATTTACTAAAATAACCAGGAGATTATTCATAAGATTTTTGTTTTCGGTTGGTTTATAATGATATATCAATAATCAAAATATATCGAACTTGAAAAGAAAATTATAATCAGGATTTTAAAAGTAATTATAGCTGTATTACATGTTTACGTTGATTTCAGTGTACTATAGTGCAATAACGCCATGGAATAAAGAAATGTTTTATTGTGACTAAAACCGAAGATTATATTCTATTGTGGATGGTAAGCTGGAGGGAAAGAGGTCGTTGAGAAGACCTAGACGTCGTTGGAATAACAATATTACAAAGGATGTTCGAGAGGTAGGTAGATGTTAATGATGAAAATTGGATTGATCTTACCAAGGATATAATCCAATAGCGAACATTTATTACTGCGGCGATGAACTTACGAGTCCGTAAGCCATAGAGTTAGTTTATTGTGAATAAATGTAAATTTTTTATATTTTTATTTGTTTTAGTGCGGAGCCTTCAATCAGAACTATAATATAAATTCGGAGAGAGAGAGAGAGACAGACAGACAGACAGAGAGAAAGAGAGATTGAAATTATAGTCACAGTTGAAAGAGTATAGTACTAATGCAATTACGACTTACGAAATTAGAGAGAAGATACGGTTGGAATTCCGAATTTTACTCTTCAAAATTCTGAACATTCAATTTAAGGTAACCAGATTAATCATATCATTTCAGCCTGATTGCATTTTACCAAAGACTTGTATCGGTGGTCAACTATGAATAACAATTCTATAAGTGAATAAAAAAATCAGACAACGAATTATACGCTGCCGCAAGAATAATCGAACAAACATCTAAAATGCTTTAGATGAATTGAGAAGCAAAGATATTGTGCAGTTTTGATTTCAAGGTTTCTAAATTAATTGTATTACGAGTGAGGTATATGTACAGGAATTGTAGGTTTTACACCAAAGGACGCAAATGGAAGGAGCTAAGAAAACAAATTTCAAGTGTACTGCTATAGAACGACGAACCAATACCTACAAATCTTTTCTAAGACTTCATCAATAAACACATATCACGTTACAACACTTTTAGTAACGTTTTTAAAAATCAACTTGTCTACTGAGAGGGTGCCCGGGGCCCCACATACCTTACAGGTGGCTCTGTACCAGTGGGCACTCATAATATTCATGGAAAACCTGCAGTTTAGGATTATCTGCAAGACAAGCTTAGAAACCTTCGAAATGACGAATTCGAATTAATGGAAAACGACCACGACTGTTAGCTCACAAAGTACATTCAACCAACTAGAACTGCACAATTACCATTTCTTCTCTCATTACAATCTCTGCCATGTGAATCTGAGTCAAGAAAATGGCATACACACGTTCTGATCATCTGAAATAACATTTCATGATTTTCTTGTCTAAACTTCTTAGGATTGCCTCATTAGCTATTTACAGAATAATTACGAATGTTGAAAGTGAAGGCTATATTCATAATTCGGCAATAGTCTATAGATTATTCATTTGTTTAGAGCTTAAAGTAGCAGTTGAGTGTATTTTGGCGACAGGAAACTGAAGGTTATGTCATGTCAAGTGTTTATAATCTTGACGTATGACGTTCTACTACAATACCCCGTTATTGCTACTTGTAATGACAACGTACTTCGCTGTTCTCTCCTTCCGAAAACTTGACTGTTATTTACATCTTATATTTTCCCGCTGTTTTCTTTCTTACAAGTAGCTAATTCAAGTCGTCGCGAATTACTGGTTCGTAGACGATCCTCCTTCTAGCTCGGAGCTATTCCTTTTTAGAACTGCATGTGACGCAAGTTTCCTGCATACGTAAAAGTCAACGAACGCCCGGGTCGGTCCTACCCACACAGTACTACTACCTTGTTCTCAAATGCGCTTCGATCTCCTCTCCTGGGTAGAAATAGCTGATTTAAGAATTACTTAAAAACAACAACAGGAACCTCAGGATGTAAGTTTCTGATTAACTGTTTAATTACATTTTTGTTAGAATGTTTCGCTGGTTGTTCTTCAGTTGATATTCGTCAGTCATCTTTTTTTCTTTTTTTTAAAATCACTTTTTGGTTAGCCCGAAGATTCGTGAATATGTACAGACAATAAGACAATTCATCTCACGCTAGCGTAACGCAGATTCGTATGGCAACAATAGGTAAAATAATTTTCCTTAAGACATTATTATTATTAACTTTAGTCTGGATACGTCTGCAAATGAATCTGTTGGTTTATATGCTGCCGAAATACTAAACAAGGTAGATTTAAAAATGTATAGAAAAAATGGTCGCTGTATTGTTCGGGAATCGAACTCGGATGCTTCCTATTCTGGCCAAGTGCTCTACCGTTGAGCTACAAATGGTTGACCAACATCTGTTAATGGAGTATTCCTCGAGCGTCCTCCAGCCTAACTGATACAAGTATGAGCAGTGTGAAACAATTACATATTAATTCCCTTCACATACACACACACACACACACACACACAAAACCTAGACAGACACAAGACTTTGACTTATTTTATAAAAACAGAATACAAAAAAGTTGCCTCGTATCTATCCGGAAAGAAATAAAGCATGAAAAATGACAACACCAAAACAAAAATCTGTTGGATAACACGAGTCGAAACAAAAAGAAAAGTTAAAACCCGTATTAACCGCTAGTTGGATAAACCAGATTACCACAATGGGAAGAAAAAAGGGGTGTTTTGAAGGTAAAAAAAAATAGAAATCACACAAGAAGAAAACCGAAATCGTGACGAGAAGAAAATATGAAAGTGGAAAAGAAGCAACGACCAGTCAAATGGAATGCTTCCACATATAGTGTTGTAAGTGTTTGTAGACCCCATACACGTCGAGAAATAATCTCTATTTTCATTCCATCTCATATGCTTTACATACCCATCTTTGCTTTACAGAAGCAAACAGATCCAACTGACATTAAAAAATTAATGATTTCGTATTTTGCTTATGTCATACATATGTGACACAAGACATGAATATTTTGTGTCATATATTTTGTAAATGATTTTATTTGTTTATTTTAAAATGTTTAGTGTCACATGCATCACTTTCTTTCTGACCCCGTCATTTGCATCTATTTCAGTTTGCCGTTTATTCAGTTTTAAAACAAAATGAACACTACACCAATATGCCAATTAAACTAAAGAGATACGGTAACCTTCTTATAATACTGGGTATCGTAATGACGGTATGCCATGAACATGTTGAATTTGAATTTATTTTATGGCCTATAATCATATAAGGCTCAGGTCGACCATAAACATGTCTTTGAGAGTACTCTATCTATACGAGGGTTATTTGAGAAGTCGTGAGCCTACCTGTGAAGCAGTTATCCCAGGCAAATGGAACTTTAAAGACTTCTCTACCTAGTCCCCCATGAATGTAATGCACTTTTCGCAATGGTGCTCCAGCCATGGAGAAATAACGCTTTCTCTTATTCCTCACACAGCGTCTTTGTCGTCGTCCTGTCAGACTGTTTCACTACAGGAGATGGGTGAAAGAATGACGGTGTCAAATTCGGCGAACAGGATAGATGGGGGTAATAGTTCAGTCACACACAGGGATCTGCTGCAGGTAGGCGTGGTGAAGTGCAGTGCAGGATGCGTTGTCTTAAAACTTTTACTCCTTCACAGGTAGACTCACTACTACTTAAATATCCTTTACATGGTAATTATATTTCAATTCATTTCCTTTGCATAGTTTAGTATATGACCTTTGATGATTGAACTGGCAACAATGACTTGAAGGCTATAACTTGATATCATAGACATGTCCGTCTACGTCAGCGCAAAAAAGTTTGTACCCAGGCGTAAAATTTCTTCTCCTAATAACTTTGGAACGGATACCAATTTGAGTACATATTTCTATAACTTACAGAATCAGTACTCAAGCCGTACTCAAATCTGACTATACATTCTAAAGTTATTCGGAGAAGAAATTTTACGAATGGGTACAAACTTTTGGCTGTGATTGTACAAACATTGTCTTTGCTGAGAGTCCACTTTAAAAGATAAATTTCAAAAACATTTGGAAACACTTTTCTTTTTTCTATCAACCCTTAAATTGATTCCAAAAGCTTCTGAAACTATTTTGACTGTATTAATACATCTTAAAAGTGCACTAAAACAACCTGAAATAAGACCTTTGAAATAGAAAAGAATTGAAAAGGGATTGTGTTAAATTGAAACAGGATTAATTATTAGTTAACAATGTTTCTTTGACTAGTGGTTCCCAACGAAAAGGTCGTGAAAAATTTACAAGGGCGAGGGCTACTGAAAGAAAAATGAAATAGCCTCTCCGAAACAAATTTAAAATAAAGTTGTACCGGGAGGTTTTTTTGTTTTTTAACGCAATGAAACAATCGATTTTGTCAGTGAGCGAAGTGACCATGACCCGGCTAATAAACGCTACGTTGTGTTGTTAAAAATTCTGCCCGAAGTTGACAAATGAGCAAAAAATTTACACATATTCAACTTACATGTAAATATTTTTTTTCCTTCTTACGCATAATGTTACTGTGCAATGTACAAACATACGTAAATAAGTCATTCATACGATGTATTTGATCATCTTTTCAATCACATTATTCACTTCACAATTCTGCTCCAAGTTATTGCTCAAGTGAACTCAGCTCAACTGTTTTACCTTGTGAGAAAAGTTCAGAGTTCATTCTTATACTGGATATGCTTCTTACTACATTAGTTCGTTGTATTATCATTGTTGTACTTTCTTCTTGATATAACATCTCATTGTTTTCTGGTTAACGATGGCATATTTATCATTAGTATATTGGATTTCTGCGGTGGTGCATTCTGTCACATCCGCATTGGTATCCTGATTATACGATTTTTCGTTCTCAGGCGAATTTACTTCACATTGGCAATATTAGCATGTTACTTGACAAATCATCACAATTATGAGAAATTATAATTTCCTTATCCAGTTCCATGACGGTATTTTTAGTAACAATAGTCTGACTTACATATTCTTGTATATCTTTTGACTTCTTCACGTGATCTGGTTGAACCACAAACTGCGTTTCCGGCTTCTGACTTTCAGAATTCATTTCAACATTCTTAAAGGACATTTGTTCAATACTCGTATATAATCGATCTCCCATTTCTCGAAGTTTCCTTTCCAACATAGGTTTTTCAATTCATAACCTCGATCCTTCGTCCATTGCTCTTGCTGCCTTCGCTGTTCACGTTCCTGTTTCTCTTCTTGTCTTAATCGTACACGCTCATCTTTTTCTTGTTGTCTTAATCTTTTCTGTTGATGAAAATATATTTTCATTAATGTCAAAAATCGTTTGCCACTTTCATCCAAAGTATCATCTTCCATTACATCTTAATCATCACTTATTGTTCCTGGATGCACAGCCTTTTGTTTACTATTTTCCTTGAGAATCGTAGCTAGTGCATGTTTGGTTTAAGGAGTAGCCTAGCCAGGGCCCATTTAAGAGCAGTAAGGGCTGGGGGTCTGAAGTCTGATAGGGGGCCCTTTGTGAGTAGTCATGTGGAAAACACGAAGATCACTTAACAGGCACACAAACATGTATAACACTTAACTCTAGTACCTAGGTATACTCTAGTTTGTATATTAGGTCGCATTTAAAAATACAAATAATAGAAGGGAAAGCCGCATATTGTAACTATAATAATAATAATATAAACTTACCTTATCCTAGTTTCCATGAACAGGAGACGGGGCACATTGTTTCTATGGAGAATAACTCATCTTCCTTGATTTGTTCATTTTAATTACATACACATTAAATGTAAGTCTAACATAGCTGCTGGCATTTCACTTCCATTTCCATGAAGAACTAATTTAATCTTAACCTGAAATAATATTACGAAGAACTAATTTAATCTTAACCTGAAAACAAAACAAAATTCAAAGAAAGCAAATTAAATATGGAAGAATTGAACTGACAATTCCTGGAAATACTTTTATTAGTATGTATACAACGTACTAAATTTTTGAAATCCGATTAGAACGGAATGTGTAGAAAACGTAATGTAAAATTTCCAATTACACAGGGGCCCCCTGAAGCTCGGGACCCGGGGGCTACAGCCCCCCACCTTAAATGGGCCCAGAACCTAGCGTAGCTTCTGATTTAAACTAACCGTACCTAACTGAACTTAGAAATGGTTTCTACTTGCATGTCTATTTTGTCAGAATTCTTGTGTTGTTTTGAACGCACATTCTAGATGAACTAATATGATTCAAATACTGGCCTTGCATGTAAATAATAGCTAACTATATATAATTTTTGTTCGTTTTTTGTGAGTAACACTTAAAGAATACAGGAGAAGAAAGGTCAACTTTTAAGAAAGCGTCAGATTTCAAAATTTTAATTTTAAAACTGTCGAAAGTAAAGTTTATAGGAGGATGACATTTATTTTGCAGTTTCTGTATAAAGAAGTCCACTTGGGTACAAAGTTTGAATTACAACAATGCCTTACTATAATAACAATAATAGAAAAACTTACCAAAGTTATTTTCATACAAAAAAATAATTTAAAAAAACACTTTTTAACCCTTGTGAACTACCAAAAGGACCCTACAGATATTTAATTGAGTATATTTCTTAAATGAACGTAAGAACCTAGAAGTCTTTTATTGTATTTTCTCCCCAGTGCATGTTAAATATATTGAACACAAAAAAAAATATCGTTTGCTGTTGTGTAGATCAGTGACGGATTAACGCACAGGCACAGTAGGCACGTGCCTAGGGGCGCCAGCGGTGAAGGGGAGAACAAGAAAATTATATTTTAAAAAATCAGTTATCGAAAACATTGGTCTTTATTTACAAGAATCACTTTATAGGCTTATTTTATGATTTTAGAATGAAGCACTAATCTAATATTGCGCTTGCACTTTATTCTTTAAAAGAGTTGTGCAGTTTTGATGGCAATAAGCGCCCTGGTTTCATTTGCTGAAGCGTGAAGCGCCCACTTGTGTATACACATCGTATTAACTTCCTCTCTATCTCTAGCACAGGGTTTCTCAACGTGGGGGTCGCGATTTGTATGCAAGATGGTCGCGAGGTGTGCGTGTGGTGGTGTATTAAATAGCCTCTTGAAGACTTCAACACACATAAAGTGAATCGCATAAAAATTCTTATTATAAACAAGAAAAGTACTTTTCGGAGTCGCGGCATGAAAAAGGTTAAGAAACGTTACTCCAGCAGATTAAAAACTAAGCAGGAGGTGCTGTCGACTTTGATGGATTTTAAAGATGGCAGGTGGCAGCACTGCACAGCACTGTATTGCTGAGTCTTGTCATAACACTATTTCGGTTTTTGGTTTACTACAGAACCTATTTTACTTCTTCTCAGCCTCAGACAGAAGGTGGGCGACTCTACTAACACATTTGAAACCATGATCAACTGTTCTGAAAAGCTTATCAGCAACTCGTTGGCCAGCAAGTGCAGGCAGATACGTGTAAAGCACTGTTCACAAGCTACTGTGAGATGTTCAGCTTTGGAGGAAATTGCAAGTAATACAATGAAAAACCACGAACTCGCAGTGATGCTGATGATTAGTAGCGAAAACTACAACAGTTAGTACTGCTTTCCTTGGAATCATGCGCTGCTTGTGATTAGAGTGAGTAGCCAATTGAAGGACCTGTTTTATTACGTAATACGGAGAACACCAAATGAAACACGTGTTTTAATTGGCTACTGAAGCAACAGAAATAATACAGAGTTGGGAGCATATTTGCAAACTGTTCGTATGGAGTTCGATGCATACGAAGAGAAAGCAAAAACATAAGTGGATGAATAAGAATATCTGCATGACAAGGGACGGAAGAAAAGTAGGAAAGCTGCCCCCGATGAAAAACTAAGAACATGGATTTATAGGAAGAACTATCAGACATTTAACGCAGTTTTGGATTCACTCATCTCTGAATTGTGCAGAAGAAAAAATCATACAATAAGATAAATGAAAAATTTAGTTTCCTCGCAAAACTGGATAGTGTGAACTGTGAAACCATCCGAGCAAACGCGAATGCGTTGGTTCTCCATTACAATAATGACTTAAATGACAATTTTTCGGATGAATGTGTTCATTTCAAAGCGTGCGGCGTAGACATCAAACTGCATCTGAAATGTTGACACTGGACACTGAAATGTTAAAACTGAAACTGGACTATGTTCGGACAAAGAAACTGGAAATAATCATTCCTAATTTAGACATTTGGCTACGAATATTTGTATCTGCGCCAACTTCAAACTGTTCAGCGGAAAAATCTTTTTCTGTATAAGAATTACTTGCGGTCCTAAATGCGCAATGAAAAACTTTCAGCTCTTAGTAAAATGTGTATTGAAAGCGAACTTCTAAGAAAGAAAGTTTTTGAACCAGTTGTTAGTTTATTTGCAACGCTAAAACCAGAAAGAAGTGTTTCACTCTGTAATAAATATCTTACTATTTCCAGTAACTGTTGATGTTTAAAGATAGCGAGATAGCGTTACCGTCCAAATTATAATATAACATGTAAAGATGTAGCCTATAAACAGTGAGATTCAAAACGTCATAAATATTTGTTTTATGTTGTAGTGACCCATTTCCGCTTGGTCGTAACATATCTTACTCTCTCCCCTTTTTTGTGTGTATCTTCTTTTTCTTATTTGTTTGTGCTTTGTCGGCGATATTTTTCGTCTTCGACTTTCTTCAAAGAGTTTTATTTGTCCAGATGACAATGAAGATTAGCCATACAGAACATCCTTTTCATTGTTGTTTGGCGGGATTTTATCTTTATTGTTTCTTCATTTTATTACTGAATATTTCTTTGCATATTTTATTACATTATTTTCTTCAACAATTTTTCTTTCATTGAAAATCTTCAAAAACAAATTAAAAGATCTCATTGTTGATTTATTTTCGTTGAAATTCAGGTGGTTAAGCCACTCCCCCTTTCCGCTATTCCTTCTATTTTGATTCTCTTCGCTGATTGGCTGAGGGCCAGTCAGTAGTTAAAACATGGTCGTTGAGTAGGAAAGGCTGCTCAAAATTTACGCTACCTCCAAAAGTTATATAAAAACAATATTATAATGCAGCCAATGTCCGGAAAGTTTATTAATATATATAGAGCAACATCGAATAGTAAATAACAGCAACTTTTGGTAGCTGTTTTACCATATATCTTATAAAAGGAGCTGTGAATCGAATGCTGCAATTTGGCGTCTTACACCCTCCATTTTGGCCTTGACCGGGAGTGGACGAGACGAAGCTTCTTTATGGCAGTTTGTTCGTGTGAAGTGGTGTTTATCAGTGTGTGTGATGATTTCTGATATATATGTGTGGTGTGCAGTAGTTATTTTCTTATATATAAAATATATAATTTGTGGTGCTAAGCTAAGCCCTTTTCGTCTGTGTGTGCAAGTAATTCAATGTTTTCTTCAATAAGAAATTGGTGTGTTTTTCCTGTGAAGTGATGCGCATCGTAAGAATGCTTAATTTGATAGGCATCGGGGGTCGATTATCTAAATCCAGGTGTTATGATTAATGTCTTGAAATTCCTATTTCTCTCCCAGAAACACAAGTCTGCTTCACCTACATTCAGATAGCGAAATTTCAGCACATTAAAATTTTGGTTCGTATGTTGAAATATTTTTACCTTGTACTGTTGTTGATGCGACCTTTTTCCGTTCAGCATTTTTGTTTGCTCTTCTGAAACCTAGTATGTGTAAAAATTGCACGACATTTCTACAACATGTCCGTTTTATCCAACGATTCCCTATGTTTTATTTCGGTAAACAGCAAAGTTTAAAGTTTCGTCATTGCGTTAGCAGCCTAAGCTATTTTTGTTTATAGAACTTCGTGTTGTAAATTAATACCTAACCCAACAATAGTATAGCAAGATTGTATTATCAGAATGGAGGTTATGTTGTGTGAAGTTGGAAAATGGAAATTACATACGAAATGTTTTAGCAACATTTTGAAAATATCAAACTAAATTGTTGCCCAGTAGCTACATTGTAAATAAAAATATTTTCGTTGAAGGAAATGTTATTCTTCAGTAATTGTGGAAATTTTGATTTGACTGGGCTAAAGTTTAGAATGTCTACTACGTTTTGAAAAGCAAAAGTAACATTTCTTTTTGTAAAATAAGTATGTGAAATATATTCTCTGTTCTTGGACAAAGCTTTTCTGTAAATATTTAAATTACCATTTTGTTATGTGAAATTGACAGCATTTTCAATGCTCATTTTGATGTTCAAAAGATTCTCTTTGGAAACTTTTTTTTATCAAGAAAATTCAACAATCAGTCTTTTGCCTTGTCATTTTTAAGTAAAAAATAAATTACATTTTTACCAGATATTTCTTGTGTCAAGGGTTTCATTATGATGTAGGTAGATTACAATCACTGTGGTATTGCATGAAAAGTTCCCAACCTTTCGCTATTTCAATCCGCGAAGTGTTAATTTATTTATATGTGAGAAAGTAATTGCAGATGAAATTAAAGTTTGATTTTTGATCCAATCTTTAGAGAGTAATCAATATAGTTCAGTGCACCCACATTTTCGTGTTTAATATTAACTAGTGCGCGGCTGTGTTGAGCCTTGTACTATTTTAGGGGCCTAGTTACGTTAGGTCACTAAAATAGCTTTTGAGTTCTGCTTTCTTGTGGGATGTTCTCGCCTGCTTTCCTCCCCCCTCCTTTTTTGGGATGTTTTTGTGTGTGTGTGTGTGTTTTAGCTTTCTGTTTTTGCCAACTTTCTGCGTTTGGGCACTTCTTTCGGGCTTCTTACTTGCATGCTTTGTGGTTTATACTAGTGTGTGTTCTGTCTTCAATGTACCTGAAGCAGGGTGCTGATGAGTAGGTACCCTCCCTGTCTTCAGGTCCGATAGCGGTTTTTCTTTTGTTTTGTGCCATCTTCTTTGGCGTAATGTCGGCTTGTCTCCAGGGTAGGTTTGACCATGTTGTGTTTTGGTAAGCCCCCTTTTTGTAACAGGGCGCCGCTGGCCCTCTTGTTTCTTTGGAGTCTGCCTACTTTCGTTGGAGCACCCTTTGATACCTTACAATGTAATATGATGAACGGAGTTTTTATATACCGGTATGTACATATTTTAAACATGGGTTTTGTAGGTGTGCTTGTGTTTCATGAGAACTGCGTAGATGTGTATTGGGGGGAGGAGGCGCCTTACATCAGAGTGCCTATGGGCGCCAGAAACCTTAATCCGCCCCTGGTGTAGATAATGACTGGTTTTGCCACTGGGGTCGGAAAAGGACCTCAAGGTAATACCCATGTAACTAAACAATTATTTCCTTTTTTCGTTCTTCTCTTAACAAAAGAGCACAATTAAATAATGCTCAACAGATTGAAGGATTGACACTAATATATTGTGTCAGTAAGAAAAAAAGTTTTCTTACATTACGCTACCTTGTTTCAGACCTTCTCTCTTTCTTCCTCAGGTTACAATTTGAAGCAATGGATATCTTGAAACCTCTTACATTTTTGAACAGCTTGTGTGTAACAAAGTAGCAACCATCCTGACTGAGGTTTTTCATCAGTCACACCAGGCAAATGCCGCGATGGCACCTTCAACATAGACCCTGGCCGACACCTTCCCGAATCTTTTCACCTACCCTACTCCAGCCTGAGCCTTGGATGCCTAAAGGCCATAAATGAAGTTTAAGTTCAATCAAAGTAGCATGTTCATATTCTGTGTGCGAAAGTGATATCAAGCAATATGTGTAACAAAAAAGAGTGAACAATCATATATTGCAGATAAAAGATGTGCCGAACATGAGTAGTTGTTCAAGGAGGTTTTTGCACATTTGTATCTTTCTTTTTCATCACAATGGTGTGTACATTGTTTAGAATTAAAACAAGCAATAAAGAATTGTTTTGAAATGTATCTGTGTAAAATTTCTGTCCGAAACACCAATAAATACTTATTTTCAATTGGGGTCTCAAAGGGACCCCACGGTATCTCCTGTGCAATATTTTACTTGGTAACGCACAAGGGTTAAAGATATTTTTCTTTAACAATTCGTACTAAAAAGTAAAAAAAAAAAGAAGTTTATGCATGAATAAAAAGAAAAACATAATTTAAGAATTTATAAAGTAACTGTATCTGAGAGAGCGCTCCATGCTTTTTTTTAAGACATGCTAAAACGAAATTATTTTTTACTTTTTAGTACTAATTGTTTAAGAAAAGTATGTCTTTAAAAGTGTTTTATTATTTTTCTCGAGTTATATTGGTGTTCAAATTCATTATTAAAGCTATATTAGGTTGCAGATGGTCAATAATGGAATAATTTTAACGTTTTTTGAATGGCGAAATATGACAGTCAACTTAATAACAGAAACTAGAGATTTGCCGCTTCTTTCCCTGTTCAACCTGCACATACCCCCTTCTTTCTTGTTTGAGATACACATACCCCCTTCTTTTCCTGTACGGGTAATTTTTAACCCATGATTTCTAGGTAACTAGGTATTTTGCTCCACCTTGTGACGGGTTCCATGATACTGCCGAGTTAATAGAATATGCTGGTGTGAAAATCTCAATTTCGACCGAAAGTACACATACCACGTTTGTTTCCTGTACTCTTCACTTATAAACATCAATGTTTTCTTAACTTTAATTTTTTATTGATATCGATGTATGAGTATCTACACTGTAAAAAATAGTGATAAACTTCAGCTTTCCCATTGTTCGAAAATTAACTATTTGAAGTGTGCACAAAATTTATATATACAGGGTGTGCCCATGGCAATGTATATTATCATCAGAATATGAGAATACGATGTGAATTGTATTTGGATACCAACTTCTTTTAATTGTATGGAGATTTTATGTATTTTTTTGTTTACATTATTCTTTCTCCTTCTTTTCACAGGCAGACCAGCAGTACTGTTCCCCCTATATTCCTCTATCTTTTCTAACTCTCAATTGATTGTGTTAAGGATAAGATTGCGTGTATATTTTATTTTATTTTTTGCATTTGTTAATCGATATAATGGATTTGTATATTTTGCAGCAATTCAATGTTAATTTTGTAAGAGGCTTGGAGAGCTGGAAAAATTTTGGGGTTTCCAGAGTGTGATGACCCCAGTAGCTGCTGTTTATAACGGTAAAACCTTTGTTTTTTGTTTGCTCATGTATGGTTTTTTCTTTCCAGCCAGAAACAGCGCCGAAGAGAGCAAAGAGTCCCGGATGGAGTTGCAGTGGAATCCGAAAAGATGGGCTGATAGACTGTTATTTTTTTATCTATACTCGTTCCATTATACTCGTATTTCATCACGGTTACTTTTGAATTTTGCTATATATTTCTATGCGAGCCCCATTGTTGGGACAGTGCACTCGATGGAAGACACTGAATAAGATATGCCGAATCGCTGCGCAATGCAGTCAACGAACTGCAAGTAGGAAAAGTTCTTTTAACTTAGCTTCCGGAAAGCAAAGTCTGACTTAGTAATTTTATCAAGGAGTATGGTCTTTAAAATATTTTTCGGTCATGTCGACATGTAATTTTCTCTCACTTCAAGTATGCCCTACGAAGAGGGTATTTCGAAAGACGACCACACCACTGGAAGGAGGCCGAGCACAAAACTGACCATGTAAGTTGATTATTTCTGTCTGTGCTCTATTAATTTTGCAAATTACTTCGGGGCCACTTCGTAAATGTTGATAACCTCTCACCAAGTTAATTTTCCATTGATGACTCTTGCTTAAGACTGACGATACGAAATATCTTTATTAATTTGGTTTGAGATCAATATGATTACTGCGAACTTCATGCTGAAAGACCGAATCCAATTGTTCACAAGTCAGCGGGGTGCTCTAATTGCTAGTTTTCAGGGCTACATGTACGTAAAGTCCTCATATGAGGATTTTGGCTTGTAGTTTTCCCTGGAAGCCCCCTGTAGCCGTAGGCCGAGGGTTACTTTCACTAATAGAGCCAACTGCATTCTCAAGAACAAATGGAGGAGAGACGTGAGAGGAGTATTTTCTTATGATGAACTACGTAAGATCACACAGGGAACCTCTTAAGTACTAATCAGGTGCGTATCCACAGTCCGTTTACTTGATAAGGACTAATCATTCGATAAATATTAGGTCTTATCAGCCCATCTCATCCACACTCATGGAGAAAAGAAGAATTCAATTGTAAATATTTAAATTAATTTTCTATCTTTCCATTCTAAGCCAGATCAGAAATTATTTTGTGGACCGTAAAAACCTAATGCAAACCGAATAGTAAATCCTGTTAGTAGAATTATCACTCAGTTTGGTAGTAAATCTCTTGAAAGATACCAAAGCGTTCCGCCCTCACAGGTTCGAGTCTGGGGTACGAATACTCGCGTCAAAGAACTACTAAGGCAGCGTTTTTACTGAAACAAAAACTGTCTCTCCCTCTCAGGGACAGTAAAATCAAGTTTACAAGTAAAACAAAACTTCCCCCCCCCCGAAAGGGACGTTGCTAGGGAGTTCCTAAAATACACGGCAAAAATTTAAGAGGTGATTGCTGACATCAAAACAGATAAAAAAGAGTTGAAAGTAATATCTAACGCTCCAACTAAAACAATTCTAAATTATCGTTAATAAAAAAACGTTTCCTTTGTTTCAGATGGCGAAATTGGCACTAACACCTTTCAAAACCGTGGGGTGAAACTATTTACAAAAACTACCTACTATGTATGATGCAAACATTCCCAAATAAGAATCAAATCTCTCTCTATAGGATTGAAAGTGACTATGTGTGCGTGAACATCACGCAAAAAGTACTTGACCGATTGGAATGATTTTTCCTAGATGATTAGACACTGGATCGGACTGCGAAGTTATTATATCACTTTGATTCTAAAATTATTATCTTCAGAATAATCGACAATCTAATTATCTATTGAATTCCAATGACGGTAATAAATAATGGAAAATTTAAAAGCAAAGCACGCGGCAACCCACACTACAATGTTGTTCGACGGGTTGACTGCCTGCAAGTGGTCAAATTTGACATGACTTTCAATTCGTTAACAACGGCTATCCTAGGTAACACAACCCTAACAAAGCTGATTGGTGACAGTCCCGATGATGGTTGTCAGCATATTTTATCCCCATTCCGCAAATCACCTAGTTATTAATAATTAAGACATACACATTCACTTAACGTAGCAAAAATTACATGAAACATGTGTTTTGCCCCACCACTGATTACACCGTGCATGCCTTTTACGAAGACTTGTGGGAGTATAAGAAAAAAAAATCATACGTTGCTTTGCTTAACACAATTACCATCTTTCGACTCTATATCAAAAGACAGAGAACAAAGGTAAGTGGAAGATTTGCAAACATAGCGAAATTGCCGTCACCTACCGTATATATCTTGATTACTTCCCTTCATACATACGCGAGCAGAGAGGGAGGATGTCAGTGATCAAATATACGAGAGCTGTGAAACAAACACCAACTTATTCGGATCGTATACATGGCAAATTCCAATAACTTAGTACAACACAATTAGCCTTTTCGGTGCATCAGTGCCCTACTATGAACTTAACTCTGATAATAGGAAGCGCTCGGCACTTGCATGATACTTATAGATCATATTGGATCTGAATCCGGAAATGCATAGGTTCTTATTATCCAAATCGCGATCCGTTTGACAAACACTATTTCTTACTTGATGAACGAATCACATTTTCCCCAGAAAGGTATTATCATTATGTTATACAGGCGTATATCAATGAAAAAATTTCAATTGGAAAAAAGAATAAGTTCTCTCCTTTTAAAACAAACATTACCTTATTCGACTGAAAAATCGAGATTTCGTCTTAGTGCTAAGGAATGAATCTGGGAGCTACCCGAAAATGGAACGCGTTTCTCAAGACACCTAGCCATCACCCGTGCTGCAACATCTATTTTGAAATCCTTTACAGTGTTACGAAACTGAAGAACACTGCCAACAACTGAAGGCTTCACTAACGAAAGACAGAGAAATTCTTGATGCAAGAGCGATGTAATACGGAACATTATTTTAGGAACTTTGCTTCCATTTATTTTGCTCATTGCGGTCATTGGATGCTCGCATGGCGTACTCTTATTGATTAGTTCATATATTTTGCACCGTTTTGTTTTATTGGATGCTCCATAAAGTTATTCACAATACAATGTTACTACTGTACATAAAGCATATTTACTAATTACTACTGTGTTGCATATTTAGGGAATTCGAACGTTTTTAGAAGAAACATATTTTCAACATTCGCGCTGTAGTTAACACTTAAAAGGTTTCTAAAAGACAATAAACAATTCATCCATTTCTCGAAACGATAATATTTTCATTCTTGACTTCTAGCAATTTGACGGGTCACGGGTTCAATTCCCGCCGGGTACTGAACGGAGTGGTTCGGAGTACATTTTACCATAAACTGTAGGTCCCGTTCCTAGAAGCTCACCAGCTCGTATTCAATTAATGCTGTCAGCTGAAAGGGAGCAGTTTTCAGACGAGAGAGCAGATCCAGACTGAACCTCACAGTCAGAAGATACTTCACACGCTGGGAGAGTAAAATATTTCCAGAGCAGTTTCCAGGGTTCGCAGCATAAGTCGAGAATATTGTCTAAATTTCTAGGAGAACTATACTTTGTGAGCTATGGAGTAATGTATAATCCTATTCGAAACGGCTTCCGAAATTTGAAAAAAAAAAATCCTATATGCGCATTGAGAAACAGCTTCTTTTTTTTTTTTTTTAATGCTGTTTCAACACTATACGAAAATATATTTCTTGTGTACTTTTCGCACATATATCTGAAAATTAAAATAGTCTGTTTTGTGCAAATGATGAGTAGAAAGTGTTTACAAGAAATTTCAGACGCTTGCCATGTCTGTGAAGGTGAATTATGGAAACTTGTGTATTTTTTCTTTATTACTTGAATACTCTTGTGGATTTTGTTCACAATATGTCCTGATGCACGAACAAAAGTCTATGTTCTATCTTTTAACATGTAACATAGATTTTGTTTGAGCATACGCCTCAATTGCTTTTCTTTGTTCAAACTTCTTCAATATCCAGGAATGTGACAATTTAGTGTGCTCTTCGTAGCTCAGTTAGCTAAAAAGTAGATTGTAATCAAGATGACCCAGTTCTATCCCCGCTCCCGCTAACATTTTTTTAAATACATATTTGCACATTTATAGTACACGTAAGTGATCAAAATTTATTTGATCTGTGCAACAGATGTACAAGAAGTCCGTTCTTTTCAAGCGTATGTTTGACTACTATATTAAGAACGGGAAACCAAAACCTTAACACTAGAGTTGCAAGTGTTTTCTGCTTTCTCCCAGTTTATTTTATAAGTTGAATATTAATGCAAATAATAATCAGAACCAAATATTAGATATTAGCGTCTAATGTCTACTTACAACTTGAAGTGACATTGACGCGATTCTAATATGAGACAACTTAGTATTGCATCCGAACAGTCATCATAGCGTTCAAACAGTTTGGGTGCAGTCCTGAAATTATACTAGCGATTGTTTCTGTAATACGTAGGGTTGCAGGAAGACATACATGTCCTGTCTTTTTATTCCGCTTTGAAGATAGTTTGGGCGTAAAACGTCCCGCTTTGGAGTTTAAGAAGGCTAAATAAAATATGATTCAGAGATGTTATTTTGTCACAGACAATGAGGCAAAGCTACCCAAAATGTTTAACACCATTTTCGAAGGTGATCTATAGCTCACTGGTGCCTAGGTTTTCTAGTAAATATAAGTTTAGTTTTTCAAAATGATATATTAAAACCATAATCTAGCGTCATCATGTCAATGAACTTGTTTTCAGCATGGAATCATTGTCAAACAGTTTGATAAATAATATGTGAACAGGTTTGTGGAGCCGTATTTAATAAGTAATTTGAAATTGATATAAAACAGCTCACATTTGTTTTCTTCCTCAGAAGGCATTAGATTATATTTAAGGAAATTGTCTCAGTTTAAAGACAAAAATCAAACTTATTTCTATATCAAGTTTGTCAGAAATTGTGTCACTGATTTAACTAAATAATATACATATAGACGTCCTGTTTGGGGAAACAGACACACTCACACGAAAAAAAAATGATTTTTTTTCTCAAAACGCGATGTATTACACCTTTAAAAAGTTTTTTTCTTATCATTCTCTATAACCCATTATAAAGCACCATCAGGAAAAAAAAAAAAAAGAACAGCTTCTGAACAATTTATGGGAACAGAACAGAGACTCAATGTTATTTTGAAAGTGAACTTCAGGTTATCTCAGGAACTTAAACAATTTTTGAACACTGAAAAAGGCAAAGCAGTTTTGAACACCAAATACGATGAGAAAAAGCAAATGTAATACTGTAGAAGTACTGTAAGTACTAACATTGTCTCGCATTGTTATCGTCTCTGGAGGTTGAATCGAGAGACCTTGTCTCTGGAGCCTGTCGTGGCATCGCTATTACTAACTCCAGTAAGGCATTAGACGGACCTGCCTATTTAACTTGAATCGCCGTTTTCAGTTTTAGCGATGAAGGTAGGTTGTATAGAATGACGTAAAAAAATGTCTTAGCGCGCCGGTATTTAAATTTTGAAATGTTTAGGTCAATTTCAATTTAATAAGCAATTTTACTTCCTTTTTACGAGCTTTTATTTTTTATATTTAGCTGTTTGTCGCACCTAAAAATGCCGCCCGGGGCGTTTGCCCCCTTTTCCCCCCCCCCCCCCCCAGACCCGGCACTGAGTAGTAATGACATATTTGCTAGTAATTCAAAATAAATACTGTTAGGTAAATATTACAATAGTTAATTTGCGTATTTGAATTTATTGATGG
This sequence comes from Lepisma saccharinum, assembly GCA_022664845.1. Lineage (NCBI taxonomy): Eukaryota > Metazoa > Arthropoda > Insecta > Zygentoma > Lepismatidae > Lepisma > Lepisma saccharinum. Next base: position 3,663 of record JAGDQP010030281.1, on the reverse strand, counting down.
TGTAAAATAAATAAATATTTCTATATATATCTGGTTTAAACGGAAACTAAGTTAAGGCGTTGTTTAGTGATGACATTATCTAACATGCTGTTACAAATAAAATTTTCGACAATATTATTTTGTTTAGCTTTCTATATTTTCAAATCTGACTCCCTAGTAATACGTCAGTGGAATACAGCAAAATGTCAAAAGTTATCAAGCACTCCCCCCACACACAAATAAGGCAAACTGGATGCACAAATATTTCGAGTAACGTTATATAGTAACGAAAATCGAAATCCTTTTAGTTTCCAAATGTATTCAAACAAAAACAATTAGAATTTTCTGTCTTTGAGGGGATTATGAGTTTTGTCGAATTTGTACCTAACGATCGGTAAATGAAGCAGAATCACAATTTATTAAAATAATTTCTTGTTTAATTAAATATTCTTAAAATTCGAAATGTTTTGTTTTCTTAAGTAATGTTACTGGAAGTTTCCACGTAGGCACATTTCAAAAAAGAAAGAACATGAAAAAAGTATTTCTTTCATCTTTTATACATCTCAAATAAGTAATTTTTCTTATCTTTTCTGTGCACTTGAAATATAAAAAAAGATGTGAACGGAAGGGTTTCTAATAGGGATGGCTAAACGGATCCAGTTTTGTATTTGGGATTCAATGACTTTGTCTTGTCTGGCGGCACTTTCCTCACTTCAGACCAAATGACAGTTAATTGGATTCGACTTTTGAATATGGGGTCGTTCAAATATTACGTCAGCACAATTTTGGTCATTTTAGACCCCCTCCCCCTTTGTAAGCAAGATTAAGAAGAGTTCCTATCCCTAATGCATATATACCAAGCAAAAATAAATGAAGCTTGAACCATCTCTCTCATGGATGCTGATGTATTTGAACGACCGTTATTTGGATCCGGATCCACGTTTCGTATACAGTTCCAGGTCGGAGTTTCGAATATGCGCATTCGAAACTAAAAGGATGTCTCCAAGTTTCGAAAATGCGGATCTTGATCGGAGTTTCGGATATTCAGATCCAATTTTCGTATATGTGGATCTGGGTTTGGTATATCTGGAGCATCTGAGATCCAGATGGCAGTTCCTAGTTTCTAAAAGGATGAGTGTAGCGTATAGTTTGGGAACTTCGTGATACGTTTCATTTTCCAGAACCACAGAATTACGAATTGTCGAGTTACAACTATTACATAAAATGTAGGTAAGACTTCTGGAATACCTAGTGGCGAAAATTTTAATTTGACAACTCTTCGTAATGTTCTAGCATTGAATCACGAAATTAACAAGTGTCACGAAATTAGCGAATGTCACGAAATTTCCAATGTTTACCGTATTAAGAAGTGATTCTGGTAGGTTAAGGAAGAATAAAAATAGTTGGCCAGGTCGTCCCAGGAGTCATTCAAAGTAGAACATGTACGGTAGAAGTCGTCATCAGATTTGACTAGTTGTGCGTGGCGTGAACACTACTCCATAAACAACAATGACAAGCAGTAGCTAGGAGTTGCCGCTTTAGTGTTTTGGTTAGAGCAGCTGACCCGGGTTCGATTCCCGGAGGGGTGATGTTTTAATTTTAAAAAGAAAAGAATTTTCTTTTTCTACATAATACGCATTTAAAAATTTTACAAACTTCACTAACTATTAGTAAAGTTAGGTTAGAGAAGCCAGGTTAGGTGTTTTTTTTCTTTACACGCGATTCACCCCACTCACTGCCAGTTCACCACAATGATAATAGGTGGCTCTGCAAGGAGGTATAGTTCCGGTATTGGAAAAGTTTTATTCGTAATTAAGCTTGATGCTATCACGACATATTGGTACTAACAGAAGAAGTACATAAAAGTGATAGTGAAAAATAAAAGTGCGCAACAAATTTGTGAAATTACCAACCACAAAACACATAAACTTCAGATACTTCTTATGTTATTTCGGAGATATGTACAATAATTGTAGAAGAAATGTCAGCGCATTCACCTGGTTTGACTGACTTTTTTATTTTTTTAATTTAAGGAATGTTTCTCAAAGTTTTTGACAATATATCACCGTGCCAAATAGACCACAGGTTTCAAAGTAACTTAAATTTTGCTGTGTTTATATTCGAAGTTTCGAGGGAACAGACTGATAACGAACTAGTCATTTACTCGTTTCCGTTTTGAAAGTAACAGGAAGACATGTTTTCGAGATTTTCAAAGGCTTCAATATCTTCATTCTTCAAGGAGTATTTACAACATGCAGATGAATACTGCAATGCATAGTCGTTTGAATTAATTTCTGGGAGCGAGCTGCATCAACACATAGGCACGTGCTCTTTCCGTGTCTTGACCCACAACAGCTGACCTGATCGCGTGCAAGATATTTCTATTTTGGACACGAGAGCAGATGTTTGTAACATAAACCCAAGCGGTAGGGGTTTTGTCGCGTAGAGATTGATTAAACGTAGTTTTCATTTATTTGAATCACAAAGAATTCGAATTATTTGTAATTAAATTCAAGATTCTTGTAGATCATGAGAAAAGAGGGAATAAAAGACTAACTTGAACTTTGATTATTGGTTTGTTTAGTAATAGGTTTGAGCAAAGACATGAATCGATTTGTTGTATTTATGAAAATGATACATTGTGGAAGTTGTATTTACATGCATATTTATTTACGCAATTCTGTTGTCAGCTGCCTAAAGTTAATAAATAAATAGGAAACATAAATGGGTTACACAGGCTAAGAGGGACTTCCCCATTAGTATCATGCTAACAAAAATTAATAATTACGTGTTCTAAATATTTTCTACTTTTTATCTTTCTCCTTCGCCTCATCCGTCTTCTTTCTCTTTTCTTCTTCTTCTTCTTCCAATGAAAACAAAATAACTATTTCTTTTCTGTTGAAATAAAACAAGTGAAACGGAGCCCAGTAGGAGAACTGTGCATATATACTACTGTCAGGCTTCAGCAGCGAGTATCCTATTTAGATTATCAATGTTCCGCTGGGAAATTGTGCTGAGACATTTCCAACGACATCTCAACCACCTTCCTAGCGTTAGTATTTCCTGAGTTGAAAGTTATCGACAGACGGTTGGACGAACAGAGTGGTTGTATAAGTTTTTACAGTTACTGCTGCTGAAGCCTTAAAAATGATTAAAAAAACAAATGCTTTTCTCAATTAGTTTAACTATTTTCCTTCAAATAGGACAGCCCCGATATAATTATAATAAATGATTAAAAGTTTTTTTCTGATCACGGCATGAAAATAAGCGAGCTGTACTAAATATATAAGATGATGAAGCCGACTACAATGAGTTCCCCTTTCTCTCACCAGAGAGCATGATTTTATAAAATGTCCGTGTGACCTACCGTTGGTTTTGATAACTCGCTGAACGCAATAGTCTCTGCAGACACGCACACAGAAAAACAAATTACCTTTAGTTGTATAATTAAAGAACTCGGGAGTGAAATAGTCGTATGCCACAATTTCATCTAAAATAAGTTAATGGTTCTTGCTGCATCCTTATAAAAAACGGAGCAGGACGTTTGGGTGCAAAGCCGTATATCTAAATAGGTTAATCTACGTAAATGGGTTATAATGTACTTCATAACTAGAACCCGGACGTTTAAGCACTAAAAGCCTTAAAAATAAGCACTAATATCACAAAAACTCTGTCATAAAAAAT